>CAUYPK010102667.1:0-25247 GCA_963574355.1 Loris lydekkerianus
CAATGCACCATTCAATTTCAACATCTATGATTTAATAAAAAAAAAAAAAAAAAAAAAAAAAAAAAAGAAGCAGAATGTCTTTTAACTTCATTATCTGTTTAATATGGAGCTCATAAAAAGGACTAAGGCTTAGGTTTTCAACATTGTCCCTAGTTGTGCTTTTCATTCTGGTGACGTCCCAACAACACTCTTCTAGCCGTCTCAGAGCGGTATTTGTCTGTGAAAACATAGGCATTTGGGGGAAATCACTAAATAGCCTTTTTAGCCTCAGCTAACCTCAAGGTATTTAACGGTCATCATTTACATATCTGTCAGACCGGAAAGCTGAGTGAAGATCTGAAACCCACTGTTCCCATCAGCGAGGAGCTGCTCCCCTTCTTGGAACCACCCAGGAGGATGTTAGCATTAAAGCTGCTCTTGGGCCTTCATTCACACTCACCGTAATGAAGAGTTCTTCCTCCTCCATGACACTTAACACGTATGTGATGGGGATCCTGGCTGAGACTGAAATAGTGTCCACTGCTAAACAGACATGTCTGGCAAACTGGGGGTTCCCTGAAATACAGCATGTGTCAGCTTTACACAGGGGAATGACCGATATGCTGCCTAATAAAGACAGGATGCCCGGTTACATTTGAATGTCAAATAAACAAAGAGTATATGTTTAGTATAAATATGTCCCCTGCAATATTTGGGACATACTTATGTTAAAAAATTATTGCTTAATGGAACATATTAATACATAGAAGTCATATTTTGTTATCTGAAATTCAAATTCACTTGGATGTCTTATGTTTTTTATTTGCTAAATCAGGCAACCCTAGAGTGGAAGGGAAAAACAAAATCCAGTAGTATATGCATGGTTACTGTTTTTGAATTTATAGGCTAATGAAGATAGGGAACCATGTATCACAGTGAAACCAGTATGGACTTCAGAGACTCCTTGGCACAGCAATGTGCAAAGTATAAGGTTCATTTTGAAGCCTTCAGGAGATTTTTATTTAGCTGTATGAATGTGGACAGCACGTATGAAAGTAAGGGATATCTCCAACTTCAGTGAGCCAGAGAGAACTAAGGTATCAGACATGATACACTCTCATTTTTAAGATCACTTTGGGCTTTTTGCTTCAAATCCTTTTGGAAAATGGTCGCATTTAGATGGGGGATGGTCTAACCTCTTAATTGTTTATTAAAAAATTATAGAACTAGAACAGTAACAAAATATAGTTTTATTTCTTTTTTGTTGGTCAAGTTTGCAGCAATAAATGCAGAAGCCTTATAGGCTAAAATACTTTTCAATTACCCAAGAATACCCAGGATGAACAGGAACCAGGCTATTCTTAATGTCATAACTGCATCTATACTGTACACACTAGATTATTTGAATAATCTTTCTAACCTAAATTGGATGATTTTAGGACAAACGTTGCTCTGGATATTGCATTTTCCCTTCTGATTCTCTGACTGATTATGCAAACTAGAAAATGTGAAATACCCACTTCATACCATAGTATATGTGGATTATAGTTCTTTATATGGAATCATATTAGTATATTTATATATACCCCTCTCCATTGGAAAAGGGTCTTGGGCAATTTTATCTGTGTATTTTATGGAGCATCAGATGGAGGGAGGCAGAGCTGGCATCAGTTTTGTTTATCAAAGCTACCTGTAGAAAGGGGCCTGGTGGAGTTTGAGTTGGGCTTCCAGAGAGAGCCAGCTGCAACTTTCTGCTCAACACCCAGGTCATCATCTGCTTCCATATTTTCCTTAATGGTACGAGAGGTTCTCCCTGGGCTCCTCTCTACTGACTTATCAAAGCAGTTTCTTCACATCTAGCTGGCTTTTACCAGGAGTTTTATTGGGATATTTATAACTCAAATTGGCAACACTTTGGAGTTTGGTGTCAGGATAGCATGCTGTGGGGCAGACACAGTAAATAGCATGTTGGGGGCCTTGGTTGATGGTTCAAGCTTCCTCCTTTTGTCAAAACTGTCTTCTTTTTTTAAATTTCAGTTTGATATGAGGGTGGAAATGTTTAAATTACATTGTTTTTATTTCCAAGGTAAAGTTCAAGTTGTCGTTAGTTGAGACCTTCAACCAGGGGCCAGCTGAACACCCTCACTTTCTACACATCAGGTGACGTCCTGCCAGTCACCCTTTCTCCGCCCTCTCTTCCCGTCCTCTTCCCTCTTGCTAAACTGTACTTGTAATTTTTTCTTTCATGGGGGCATGTAGTTGTTTATATATTGGCTTCATATTAGTATCAGGTACATTGGATACTTTTTTTCTCTTCCTTGAAATACTTTACTAAGAAGAACGTGTTTCAGCTCCATCCAGGTAAACACAAGGATGTAAACTCTCCATCTTTTTTATGGCTGAATACTATTCCATGGCACACATATACCACAATTTGCTAATCCATTCATGGGTCGATAGGCCCTTGGGTTGCTTCCACATCTTGGCAATTATGAATTGAGCTGCAATAAATATTCTGGTGCAAATGTCCTTGTGGTAAAATGGTTTTTGTTCTGCTGGGTATCTTACTAGATACTTAGTAATGGGATTGCAAGATTAAATGGAAGATTGACTCTTGGTTCTTTGAGAATTCTCCATACTTCTTTCTATGGAGGTTGTGTTAGTTTGCAACCCCACTAGCAGGGCAAAAGTGTTCCCCTCTTTCCACATGGACACCAGCATCTGTAGATTCAGGATAAGATGGCCAGCTAGAGGTAGCTTTCACCAGAAGCTTCTGTCATAAAGGAGAAAAGTTGGATTGAAATGAACTCAGGGAAGTCCAAACTGGGGAGTTGAACACAAGGAGAAGAAACCAGGGTGCACAGCATCCCCACTGAGACAAGCTGTGAGGGAGAGAATGAGGAAGAGAATTGATTTCACACTCAGTAAGTAGATTTTAACTGTTATCTGCGTGGGTTCATCTTTGTTTAAAGGTCCAGCCTGACATGCATTAGTGAAATCGGATATCCTGAGCAGAAAAGATGTTCATCGTGGTGGAGGTGGAGGAAGTAGACAGCTGGCTGGCTGGCCAGTGTGGAGGAAGTACTGAGAACACAGTCAGGCTCAGTGATAAGTTTACAGTTCATGTGATGTGTTAGACCATAACTTGGCAAAAAGAATATTCTGAGACAATCTAGTTTGTGGCAGTATCAATCCAATCTCTGTCTTGCAGTGCTTGTCCTTTTCTCTGTGTGTCTTAACGAATCCAAAGGGAAAAGAATTATAACAGAATTATAACAGAGCCACAAGTAGGTCGCCACCACTCAAATTTATACCTTAATATCATCGCTTCAAAGCTTAACCGTAAGGATGTTTTACAAACAAGACTGAAGCCCTAAACCCACACAGGTCACTTGTGTGCAGATGGTAACTGGTGCCCCTATTTGGATACACTCAAAGAGCGTGTAGAGGGTAATATTGCAATTTCCTTACCATTTGGTTTGTTCTTATGTTAAATTATCTTGAAATACATTTTGTACTTAAAACTTTCTGTACAAATTAATGCATAAAAGTTGAAACGTTTTGGGGTAACATCAATAAAAATAGAATGCCAGTAGAGTTGGAATAAATGAAAACTTTCAAACCCACATAGTTATTTTAAAGATTTTGAATAGTTCAGAAGTTATTGTATCTAGAAACAAAAACCTAAAAATTGGCTAAGGGATGTGTGGAGAGACCTGCCTGCCTTTCTGAAAGCAAGACTGGAAATAGCAGCAATTATCCTGCAGAATTTGAATAGGACATCAATGGGCAATGATTAAATATTTTTCTCCTTCTGTTGTCTGCCTACTTAGAAATATGCTTGGGGTTGGACTTTTCCAAAAACCGTAAAGAGAAATCTAAAATACAAAAAAGCCTGGGATAGCTCTCATTTCACAGAGGGAAAAAATGCCCTCCACGTACCAGCCACTTGTCATCTTGTCACTAATTGCCACACTGTTGCTCTGGATATTCTTGATTGGGGAATTAGGAAGTAGAGGCTAGCCTGCCAATGAGTGTCTTTTTGTTGCAAAACAACAACTTTATGACCATATTTTTCAAAATATACCATTTTATCAGACCTAAAGCAAAACAGAAAAACTCTGTTTTTGCAGAAAATGAAAACTAACCAAGGTCTCCAAATAAAGGAATGAGCTTGCAACCCTCTCCATCAGCCTCGCTCAGGCTGCACACATTATTTTATAGAAATGTATTTTATACATATGAAATTCATTGGATTTTTTTTTTTTTTTAAGTTTAAACTTTTGAGGGGAAAACCAACATGGATATACTGGCCACTTCAAGAAAAAAACAAAAACAAACAAACAAACAAACAAACAAAAAACACTTCTTTTTGCAAGTGCTTTGATTTTACAGAAACTCCCAGGAGAAATAGTATGAATAACAAATGAGGTTGGTGAAATTTGTCTTTGTCATTCTCTTAACTTTTAGCATTATTTTCCTACTTTATGCTGCTTCAGTTCTAGTTTTACCATGCTTTCTTGTATTTTCTCAGAAACACTTATTCAAATGCTCTGACTGTACCTGTTTTTGTATCCTAAAGAAAGTTCAACAGGGGTAAGACACTTGCCAATATTTTTCTTCCAATTAAAATAAGCTAATTTAGCCCAGGTTTATCTGCCTTTTTATTATTTCCAATTAACAGAAAGGGACCTACAATTAGCCTACATTGTTTGCATTTGTAAGGCAAAGTCTCCATGATAGCTGTGTCCTTCACCCAGCAAGTGTGCCTGCTGGGCAGGAACCCACTGACTCCCCTCCCCGCTTTTTGGATTTAATTAATTTTTTCTCTCCTGTGAGCACACTATTGTTAGTCTACAAATTTCAAATTAGTATTGAGTACATGTGATGCTTACTTTTCTATTCTTGGGATACTGTTCTCCAAATCCGTCTAAGTTGTAACAAAGGATACAAGTCTCCATCTGTTATAGGTGGGCAGTATTCCATGGTATATATATGTCACATTTTATTAATCCATTCATGTGTTTGAGCACTTGAGTTTTTTCCACATCTTTGCAATTGTAAATAGGGCTGCTATAAGCAGTCAAGTGCATATATCCTTTTGGATGTAGTAACAGTAAAATGACTGTTTTTCTTTTGGGTAGATACATAGTAATGGGCTTGGGGGATCAAATGGAAAGTCTACTTTCAGTTCTTTGAGGACTCACCCTACTTATCTCTATAAAGACTATACTACTTTGCAGTCTCGCCAACAATGCAAGAGTGATTCTTTCTCTCCACACCCATGTTGGCACCTGTTGCTCTGGGACCTCGTGAAAAGGGCCATTCTCACTGGTGTGAGGTGATACCTCCAAGTGGTTTTGATTTATATTTCGCTAATACTTAGAAATGATGGGCATTTTTTTCTGAGTTTGTTGCCCATTCATCTGTCCCCATGAGAAAAGATTCAATTCATATCTCTCACCCAGATTTTAATGCTTGTTCTTTTTTGTTGCTGATTTGCTCGAGTTATTTGTAGATTCTGTTTGTAGCCCTTTATCAGATTCATAACATGCAAATATCTTCTCCCACTCTGAAGGTCGTCTCTTTGTTTTGTTGATTGTGTCCTTACCTGTGCAGAAACATTTTAACTTGATCGAGTCCCATTTGTTTATTTTTGTTGTTAAAATTGCTTCAGGGGTAGTCTTCATAAATCCTTTCACAAGAATTTATGGTTAACAGTATTTTCCACTCTCTCTTTTATATTTTTCATAGATTCATATCTCAGGCTTAAATATTTTATCCATCATGAGTTAATTTTTGTAAGTGGTGAGAACATCCAGGACACTGACTGGATTCTTGCTGTATTCATGTTGTTCTCTCAATGTTATAGAACCCTCCTTGGTGTCTGGACTGTGCTAGGCACTGGGGAGCGCGTGGGGAACACGGAAGACACAGGCCGCACCCTCCCTGGCAGTTGCCAGGACTAGGGAAGGAGAGAACAGGGAGTCCAGTTTCAGTTTTGCAAAAAGAGAAGACTTCAAGAGAATAGTTGCACAACCATGTGAAGGTACTCATTATTACTGAACTGCACACTTAAAAATGGTCAAGATGGGAAATTTTATGTAACGTGTATCTTACTATAATATATATTATATGTATATATATCATATATATATATACACTTCACTTGTTGAGATATACTGTATATACTCGAGTATAAAGCCAAGTTTTTTTGGCACAAAATTTGTGCCGAGTTCGGGTTTTTCGGCACAAATTTTGTGCCGAAAAAACCGTTTTATACTCGAGTATATACAGTATTAATGTTCTAAGCTGAAGTTCCTTTAGTGGAGAATTAAAAGGCTCATTTCATTTTTTTCTTCTTTTTTGCCACTGTAGAATTCACTGTTGACTTCAGAACCTGTGAGAATTGTACAGATAAAAACATCAATGAAGATTCAGTTGAAGCATATGAAGCTACTTATCAAATTGAAAATGGAGTAAGGAACCAAGGTAGAAAGCTTTTTCTTATAAGACTAGGGATTGGGGGAAGTTGTGTAGTGGTTTTTCCAGGTGGAGCAACCTGGGTGAGCAATAGACCAGAATAGATGTATGTCTTTCTTCTGCAAACCACAATGTAAAATTTATTTAACATGTGTCCGCAAAATAATTTAGCTTGTTGTATTCATGTTGTTCTCTCAATGTTATAGAATCCTTAGTATCTGGAACTGTGCTAGGCAGAGGGAGTGGTGAATACGAAAGACACAGGCTGCACCCTCCCGCAGTCTAATGTCTATTTATTTATTTGTTTTGGGGCAGAGTCTCTCTCTTGCCCAAGGCTAAAGTCCCCTGGTATCAGCCTAGGTCACAGCAACCCCAATCTCTTGGGTTCAAGCGATCCTCCTGCCTCAGCCTCCTGAGTAGCTGGCACTCCCCAATGCCCAGCTAAGTTTTCTATTTTTAGTAGAGACAGGGTCCTGCTCTTGCTCAAGAAGTTCTCTGAACTTCAAGTTCAACTTGGACTCCTCCTGCCTTGGCTTCCAAGAGTGCTAGGGATGAAGCACTGCATGGCCTCTAGTATCACTTTGCAATAGCCTTCCCTGTCCAATCCGAATCCCTGATGGCATTTGGCTACTTTCATTTTTCCTCATGAAGCCCTCTCATTCCCCTTGTTCTAGGATACATGCCACTTGGGATTTCCTTGGATCCAATAGCCTGACGGAAGAGTAAATTACCCATACTTTGGCCATTTGATTCTTGGAGAATTTGGGGGCTGATTAAACACATGTTATTTGTTGACTTTAGTGCTTTTATTACATGAAAGCAGAGTTTATAGGCCTGTGGGTCACATGTAGCCATTAGAGGGAGAAGGAAATGGAAGTTAAATGATGGTAGTTAATTCAAGGCAAAATAAAACAAAATAAAGCAACTCCCCCCCCCCAAAGTCAAAACTAACAAAAGTTCTCCTTGATGTCAGAACCTATAATATTTTTATCACTTTACTACCATATCCTCTTTTAAACATAGATGAAGGCTTATGTATTTTGGAAAGATTTTAAGTTTCAGTTTTGAAATGGAAAGTTTCAGTAGTAAGGGAAAGTAGTTTTCGTTGAATGCCTAATTGCCATTAAACTAAAATATTGAAGGAAAGGAAAATGTTTTTAAAAATGACATATTATGAACATAAATTCATATCCGTTATGGCAAAAAAAGAGAAATTGTCGAAGATAACTCAGTCTTTCCATTTTCATGGTAATTCAGATGGGAATGAAATGGAGTTGAATTCTTGCTTCCATAACGTGATTCCTACAGGAAGGGCAATATCTTGATTGTTAGGTAAGTCATAAGTACTCTGAAGCTATTTCAAAAAACATTCCTCTAATTGATGATGTAATTCTACAATTCACACCTCTTAGTGTTTACCATGAGTGATTCTCACTTTTTATTGAGGTACTGCCTGCTCACTGTGAAATTAGTTTTGGCTTTCTAAAATCATCATTATGTAAGAAACATCAACTTCTGTTTAGAGGTCAAACTACAGAAATAATTTGGCTTCTGTGCATGTGCCTGAGAAGATTAGTTATAAATAGAGTTCATATTGCCTTTGATTGGCAAAGAGCAAGCGTAGCAGGGATCTCAAAAGTATAGGACAGCCAACTAAAGTTGAGCAATGCTCGTCTTGTGCAGCAATGCCAGCCTTGGAATGGGTGTGGAACTAAAATCCGGCCAACTCAGCCTGCAGGTGTCCAGAGAGAGTGACTTTTTCCAATTTGTCCAGAATCTTGTACAGTCTTGCATAGGTTGATGAGCTACATGACCTTGGACAATGCTCCCAAACTCTTTGAGTCTCAATTTCTTCAATTATACAATGGAAATAGAAATAATTAGGCCATAACATGCATATTTAGGTAACTATGTTATAAACTGAATATTTAGGTACGTGTGTCTTGTTCACAATTTAGTGAAATTGGCTCTTTTCCTAGATCTATGCCTCTCTTGCCTTGAGCAAATACTGCCCATTAAATAATGTTTTAGTAAAATGTTATTACCTGGTGATTATTTGCTAGTACAGTAAGTTCTGTTCCAAATTGGTTAAAATTGATTTCGTTTTAAAAAATTCATTTTGGCAAATGCTAGCATTGAATAATTTATGGACAAGTTAGTAAAAAAAGATTGAATATTTAGAATTCAACTTTAGGAGGTTTTAAACATGTATCTTTTATGTGTTTAGAAGTGAAAGACATGGTTTACAAAATATTTTCAAATGCATTTTGTGAAATCTACATTTCTGTCAATTATTTTTCCACAAAATAATGTATCTTCAAGTGGACACTCCTATTTTCACTTTGTACAAGTCGAACACAGAATTCAGTATGTATTTGAATACTGAAATAATTCATCCACATGAAAAGCATCAGTGGGCTGTGCACATAACCACTTGGAATAAGTCTGTAAGAAGATGTTTACGACATATACCCCACATTAAACTTCTGAAAATGGGAAAGTCTTGCTCAAAAATTGTCTCATCCTTAGGGATCAGTCAATAGGATTAATTTCTTTCAGTTTTACCCCATGCAACCCCTCTCCAACCATTTTTAGTGCCTATGTTCTTTTTTCTAATTCCCCAGCCTGCAATTGCTTCCTCATTTTATTATTTAGAAAAATTTAGCAAACTTGGACTTCCACCCCTATTCTACAGGTACCCAAACAAGAGTGGACACTCTACTTCTTGGGAACCATTTCTTCTTAAAATAGCATAGAAGGTGAAGGGGGATGATAACATGTTGATATGATGGTAACATCCTGACACCCAGGTACATGCATTTTCCTATTTTATTCAGTAGACAAGATTTTATCAATTGTTTCTTTTATTGTTTTGAATCCTGGCTGGCAATTCTACATAGAGGGACATCTTGCTGTATTTTAATGTGTTTCTGCTGTATGGCCAAGTTAATTCTTTTGAATCTAATGGCTTTCTTCAAATACTTCAAAAGGTCTGGCACTATGGACCACAGTAGAAGGTGGGATTTTGGAAGTTTCCTCCACGAACTAGAAGGCTCTTTGGAGTACCTGATTTCTTGGTGCCTCTCTCAAGCAATCTCCCATACCTGGACAATCAGAAAATGTATGTGGGTGTTATGACATTTTACACCCATCTACTATGTACTGTTAACCTCAAATAGTAAAGGGACACTTACGATATTACCTAGACAGGCACATTAAATAGTAAAATTTGAACTAGGTTGAATCAGGGCATAGATGTTGCTGACGTAGAAAACCTCTTAACCTTGTTATATACACACAAAAATAATGTTTGTATTCATACCTGCTCACAAAAATATTTCTTTTTTGGAAGGGACAAAAATTGTGTGCATATGGTTGGGTGGAGGGCAAGTGATGCAAAATTCTGAGACCTTAGATGCAAACAGAACTGCTTCTTGGCCTGCAAAATGAGTGGCAAAGAGCTGGCAAGGAGGCAGTTTCTTACCTCTATCATGCAACCCGAAACTCTCTTGGCATGGTGAAAAAATGTGAGTTGAGAATATCAAGGAAAGCAGATGTTACATGAAGAGAATGGGCCATGATGTAGATGCTTTAAGAAGAGTTTTATTTAATGAGAAAAAAATAAGAGTTGCTAACATTTGTTGAGATAAAACCACAAGGTAACAAGGCAAAGAGGGCAGCAGCCAGCACCTCTTTCAAAATGTTAATGGCCATTGGCAGTGTGTAGGAAGAATGCTGCCCTGATCTTTGGCTTAAGACTTGCTTTCTGCTTGAGAGACCTAAAGAATCACATGAATGACGTGTGAATTTTGTACGTGCTGGAGGTCAGAAAACGCCTCCAAGGGAAAATGTCTATGTGCGGTGTGGCACTGCCAGGCCTGACGGTTATGGTAAAGATTCTCTAGATTCCAAAGGTCTCTTGACGCTAGAGGCAGAGGTTGTGCGCAAGGTCTGCAGTTTTGCAAAAACTAAGGTGGAGACATTCTATCTGACCTTCTCCACGTCCCTTCTAATCAGTGCTAACATCAAACAAGCAGCTTTTGTCTACTCCTTCCCATTTCATGATACTAAATACTAAATGCAGACTAGAGGTTTGCTAGGGAAAGCTCCTCCAAGAGTTCCCCAGTCCCCCAGCACAGACTTTGTGTCAAGCCTTTTTATTCCTTGTGCCAAGCGCCCCCTCATCTGGTGACCCCAAACGTCTTCATGCAACTCTGCCCTTCTTTTCAGTTTCTGGTGCACAAGGGACACCTAGTAGGATTTGAACCTAGACGTGTGTTTTGGGTCTTCCCATTTTCATCATTTTTACCTATGTTTGCTGTGTTGGGCTGGGGCAGGGGTACATTAAAGTATGGACTAATTGCTCCATTTCACCAGAGTACAAAAAATGAAGAAATAGCTTATATTTATTGTAAACTAAAGTGGATGGTTATAAAATATCCAGACTGATCAAATTCAGAGGACTTTCAGAGACAGATTTTCTTTATTCAAGTCTTTGAAATAATTTTGTAAATGCACAACGGTGGGATTACTAGTGGGAAGAATGGAATCTTTTGTTCATAAGATAATTTAAATTTTTTTTTGCAAATCCATCGTGATTTCTCTTTCCTAAATTACTTAATATGAGAATACTATAAGCTGATGCAATTTTTGGTGCTATATGACATTATGACTTGCCTATTATAAAATTAGATAACTTTTACCTGGTTTTAAGAACAAAAAATTAAATTTTCCAAGGAGAAATAATCACGTAATCTGAAAAAAATAAATACATAAATAAAAATAAAGAAGGAAAGAAAGAGAGAGACAGAAAGTAAGTTAGTTAGTTCACTGCAGTGCTTTGGATGATACCTGGCCATTAATAAATATTTATGGAAAACATTTTTGGATAACTATCTGAGCTTCCCCCATTGCTGGTTAGCATCTTTGGAGTAGAGGGAACAGTGTAGGGAGTATATAGTGGATGAGATGGGATGGAGAAGGCATCAAGGTTCACTGATACAGGGTAAAGGATCAGGTGAACATGAGAATTGAAGTGGAGAATAGAGTTAGTGGAATTGTCAGGGTGTCTGTTGTTTTATAACTTGTAAAAAATAGTGATCTTTAAAAGTTGACATTTGTATGTAGCTGTAAGTCTTCTGAGCTCAGCCCTGCCTAATGTTACACTTTCCATTTGGAGCCTATGACTGGGCTCTAGTGACCGTTCAGAGATGAGAAGATACAGGCCAGCAGTGTGAGGTTACACACGAGTGTCCCGCACACCATGAAGTGAACACCTCTGGAGGAAGGAGGTGCTGAGTCCTGCCCTGGTGCAGTCCTGGACTGTTAATCCTAAAGAAAAGGTCCATTTGAGGCTGTACTGGAATAAGCGCTTCATGTTTCCAGCACACACAGCTTAGCCAACACCTATCCCATCTGAATCCTAGATGAGAAACAATGAAGAAGCTTGGGCTTTTAAAAGTCAGACAAATAGAATGACTATGGTTCATCCTGCAGGGAGGATGTAGGATATAGGAGCAGCCTCTGTATGTTGAAGCGGAGAGCTCTTCTTTTCTAAATTGCTCTGTGGGAAGCAAGGACCTTTCTCTGGATTTCCTAGTCCTAAAACCTACTCTCAAGAGAAGAGCTATTCAATACCTATCGACTCAACAACCTTTTTTTTTTTTTTTTTTTTTAATTTTGAGACAGAGTCTCACTATGTCACCCTTAGTAGAGTGCTGTGTCACCCTTAGTAGAGTGCTGTGGTGTCACAGCTCACAGCAATCTCAAACTCTTGGGCTTAAGTGATTCTCTTGCCTCAGCCTCCCAAGTAGACCTCAGTCACTTTCTCATGTTAAAGGAGACAGATTTTAACCCTGGGGGCTGTGAAAGTAGTTTGATGAGCAGGTCTTACTCAGCAGCACAAAGTTATTGTATGCACTAGGTCACTACATGCTCTGAGCTGAGACTGAATATTCCCTTTAGTTCCTCTTCATACTATTTTGTATAGAGTATCAGTATGGAGATGCCTATTTCTTATCAGTATGGGGAATGCCTCAAAAACTAAGTTTTCCCACTGTTGAGGACATACCCAAAAGAAAGGAAGTCATTCTACCAAAAAGACACCTGACACCTGTGCCCAAATGTTTATTGCAGCACAATTCAAAACTGGTCTATGTCTCGACCTTTATACACCAGTACTATGCTTTTTTGGTTACTAAAGCTATATAATATAATTTGAAGTCAGGTAATATAATATGATGTCTCCAGATTTGTACCTTTTGTTTATAGTATATAAGGTAGAAACTATAACCACGGTATAGACTGGTATATAAAGGTAGTGACATCTCTCACCATATACAACTAACTCAAGATAGATTAAAGACTTAAATGCAAGATGTGAAACATTAAAATTTCTGAGGAAAAAACTATAGGAAAAAATCTGGACATTAACCTAGACAATGAATTTATGACTAAACACCAACATACAGCAACATCAAAAGCAAATGAGACTTCATGACATTAAAAAAAAATTCTTCATAGTAAAGGAGTAAATAGACAACATATGAAATGGGAGAAAATATTCACCAACTATATATCCAACAAAGAACTAATATCCAAAATCTACAAAGTACTCAAATCAGAAAGATAAAATTCCATAAGACCATTAAAATGTGGGCAAAAGACATGAACATAAGTGTTTCAAAAGAAGATACATAAATATCTAACACAGATGGAAAAAATACTCTGAATCACTAATCTTCAGGGAAATGGAACTTATAACGATAATGAGGTACCATGCTTATCAGAATGGCTAATAATAATGATAAAAGATGCTGACATGGATGCAGAGATAAAGGAACACTTCTACACTGTTGGTGGGACTGCAACCTCTACAGAAAACCGTATAGAGAGGCCTCAAAAACTAAAAGTTTCCCCACTGTGGAGTATATACCCCAAAGAAAAGAAGTCATTCTACCAAAAAGACACTTGTGACCAAATGTTTATCACAACACAATTCAAAATTGCTAAAACGTGAAATCAACCTAGGTGCTCAACTATTGATAAGTGGATAAAGGAAACCTAGTACATGCGCATGTACACACACTCACACACTCACTAACACACACATACACATACACACACACACACACACACACACATTTTATGAAATATTCAGCCATAAAAGGGAATGAGATCATGTCAGCTGCAGCAACTTGGGTGGAACTGGCCACCATTATCCTAAGTAAATGATCTCAGGAATCAAAATACAAACACCACATGTTCTCACTTATAGGTGGGATCTCAATGATGGGTAAACATTGTCATAAACTCATGTATGAGATATTGGAAACTAAGAAAGGAAGAGAATGGGGGGATGAGGCTGTAACATATACTATTCCAAAGATGGATACAATTCATCCCCATAGCAGGAACACTTATACCCCCTAATATTTTGAAATAAAAATTAAGTTTTAAAAAAGAAATCTTCTCGTCCACCATATACGAGGAAAGGAAAATTCTACCTTAATATACAAGTTGTGCACTTATGTAAGTGAGGACAAGGGATTTTATTAAATGGCTGGCAAAAATCAGTCAGTCAGAATAGAGTCATAGAGCACTGCAGAGCCCCTACCTCCCTACTATATATTGGATCCTCATTTTCAGAGAAATTACAACTGTGAAAGACAAACTAACAGATATGATATCCTAAGAAACTCACATAATATATATAATTATTTCTTAAACTGAGTATGATTACTTTAGTTCAGATAAAAAAAAATATTGTGAAGGGGCAGAGAGCTGTGGTGTTCACTAGAGGCAAAGATATTAGAAAGTCTCATTGCACTTTGGAGTTCATTTTGCATAAGCAGTGAATAAAAGTTCAGAAGAGTGCAAGGCTAGGGAATAACAAAAGTAAACATGTCTATGTTGAAATTTTATGTCAACATGAAGAAGTTTTAAAAAGTATGTTATATCTACATACATAAAACAAGATTTGTGTGTTGGGTGTTAGAGTGAATTAAACTAAACTCTCTAGAAACAGTAAAAGGGTAAGACTAACAGCACTCAAAACAAGAGTTCAGGTTTCTAAGTTAGGTAATATCTCATGACTCCTTGATCACCAATAAAAGGCTAAAAAGAAAATCCAGGTCTCCCAAGTAGAGAAAAAGTTCTTTCACACACGCACACAGAGATAGATAGATAGAGAGAGAGAGAGAGAGAGAGAGAGAGAGTTCCATTTCTTCAAAAATTATAGATTAAGATGCAGTCTAAAGTTGACTGAAGTTAGACGGTGGAAAGCTGTTATAAACAAAATGCACCACCTCGAGTAAATGTGCTTCCTCCCCTAACACCTCTGAGGAAGTAGGATTGTGCTTCCTGACCTGAATTATCTAATATGTACTCAAAGTCACTTCAAAATAAGGGGAAAATTGAAGGAGACAACAAGAATTCATCCTGGGTCACCGACTCCTGGGGTGCTTCTGCTCCACTAATGCTATTCCTGTCCTGAGAGTTGGGGTGATTCTTCACCTTCCCCTCTCTATCCTCACCACTCCTTTTACAGTGAGGTGACTGACTCGTGAGGTTTTCAGGTTCTCCTTTAATAACCAGAAGTTCAGATGGATTGATTGTCACATTAGTGACAACTCCCTGATAGGAAAAAAGTTGAAATAGAAGCTCTGGGCAATCGCAGCCAAGCAGAAATAGGATGTATAGTCAACCTATTCTTTTGTTCTTTGCTCAGAACCTTGGTCACTAAAAGCAATAATTCTATGAGGCTGTGAAATATTTACCTTAAAGTATCATCTTCCTAATAAATGTATCACTGGAATTCTAAAATCAGTACATTTAAAATTATCTTCAGAATCCCTTTGTATTAAAAATGACCATATTCATAGTCATCACCAGGGACTGTATGGCATGTATGGGCTTTTCCAGTTTCTTTGTGGTTTCAACTTCATTAAGTAAAGGCTCTACTTTTATAAATTAGCCCTAGAAATCTCTTAAAAAGAACTTCTAAAACTAAAATGATTTCAGATAATTCACTAGATTTTTTTCTATCCCCTTAAACATGTAAAATTAAAACCGACATGAATATTCATTGTCACCATATGAATGACCAGAAAAGGCCATTAATTTGTGAGTGAGCAGCTCCCTTGTAATAACAGTCCTCTATAGTAAGTAGGTTCCCCCAATCCTCATTGTGAGTGTGTTCATGAAAGAAAGTCCATCTTACTCCAATCACATCATGTTTTTGTTGTTGTTTTTGTTGTTTGTTTGTTTTTTTAGTTTTTGGTCGGGGCTGGGTTTGAACCCACCACCTCCAGTATATGGGACTGGTGCTCTACTTTTTTGAGCCACAGGCACTGCCCTCAAATCATGTTTTAAGTGAAGTACATGTTTCAAATCTTGATGAAGTATAGGTATACGTATAGTTCCTTTCAATGATACAGCAAATTTCATTGTTATGGCAGGTGTAAACAAAATAGAAGAGAAAGAAAGCTTCCTTTGTATCTTAGACTTTCTATTAACATTTTTCCCATTTAAATAAGGTACACATTTATTTAAACAAATCTAATTATAACATATTTCAAAAGAACACAAATGTTATTAATTCATTTAAAATGGGTCAGGCATGGTGGCTTATGCCTGTAATCCTAAGCATTCTGGGAGGCTGAGGATGTGGGATCCCTTGAGCTCAAAAATTTGAGCTCAGCCTAAGCAAAAGCCAGACTCTGCCCCTACTAAAAATAGAAAAAATAGCTGAGTGTTGTGTTGGGCACCTGTAGTCTTAGCTACTGGGGAGGCTGAGGCAGAAGCATCACTTGAACCCAGGAGTTTGAGGTTGTTCTGAGTTACGCTGATGCCATGGTACTCTAGCCTGGAGCAACAGAGTGAAAGTCTGTCAAAAAACAAAGATAGAAACAAAACATTTAAAATGGCCTTTCACCTAACCCTTCAACTAGCTTTGTGCTCCAGAAAAATAGGCTAATGTTCTAAGCTGAAAAGGACTAGGCATATGCCTTTAATAACTTAGTTTACCATTGCAATCATTAGTTACTTAGTTTTGAGGCCAGCTTTGCATAGATATGGCAATTCAAAATTTATCTAAAACATTCTATAGTTCATCTGTAAATGTTTGCAGAAGCCTTGCGGCATGATACGCATGATCTGAAATGCTGAAATGCTTTTGGGGCACATTTGATTAACAATATTTGGTCAGCCAGAGGTAATCAAGCAGGGATAGTAATGTGTTCTTTATAAAATAATGAAAAAGGAAGGAAAAAGCTCCGTAGAATTATGATGGTAATCAGTCCCCATCCTGAAGTTATTTATGGACCAATCATGACTCACTTTATTCACATGTAAAATAAACTCTTATCACTTGGGAAATTCCAAGAGTTTTAGAATTGCTGTGCCAGAAAACTTGTACAAAGATCAAACAAATTGGTTTCATAATGTAATATTATGGGAGACCCTGGTAAGCCTAGCAAACAAACAGGTAAAAAGGGAAGACTAAACTTGAAAAACCTAACTGTGCATAGTGAGATTTGCACCTGTAACTAAATGTGATCTGGAAACCAGGCTTAGACGGCGGAAAGAGGAAACATGAGAGAGGTAAAACAAGGAGCCAGCACCTATTGTAAAAAGCTAGAAGCAGATAGAAGAGGAGATTCAATGCAATGTAAGTAGAAGGAAGGAAATACTAAAGGTACGAGGGAAAATCAATAGAATAGGAAAACATGACAAAACAAATGGAATTAAAACCCAATTCTTGAATCAGATGAATAAAATTAATAAATGTACAGGTTGACTGATTAGGAAATGAAAAGGATAAAACAAGGGACATTATTAGGGATTATGCACCATTAAAATGATATGGAAATAGTATGAAATATTTATGTCAATAAGTTTGATATCTTAGGTGAAATGGACAAATTCCTCCAAATACACATGTTATTACATCTGGCTTGAGAAATATGTATAACACCTGTGTAGTCCTTTAACAAGTGAAGAAGTTGAATTCATAATAAAAGTATTCTCAATGGCAACTTCAAGTTTCAGATGACTTTGTAGATAAAATGCATAAAGCATTTGAGAATATATGATATCAATCGTATACACCAGCCTAACAAAACCAAATACTGACAGACTCACAGTACAATCCAATATTGTATATGAACATAGACAGAAATCTTAAAACACAACAAGTGGAATCCAGGAGTGTATAAAAAGAATAGCATTTCTTTGATAGAGCGAGTAAGTTTTATATTCTGAATGCTTAAGTTTGGCTGCATTTGAAAATTAATGTAATACACCATAAATCGAATAAAGGAAAATAAACTTAACATTATACCAAATAATATTGAAAGAGAATTTAAAAATTTTTGAGTAACCATAGGGCTGAGAATCAGGCTTCAAAAGCCTCACAAAATATTATAATGAGGAAATTCATCTAAGATAATATCACTATTTATTTTGAGGATCTCAGTAACATAAAACAACTAGATAGCCACCTGCTTGGGGCTGTTCATATACTTCTCATAACCCCAAAGGATAGCGATTACTCATGAAAAACATCTACGGTGTGGCTCTGTTATAACTTTTTCCTCCAAGAAGGTAAAAATAAAAAATTTGATTTGATTGTTTATATACTAAAATATGATATAGTCTATAAAATAAATTGTAGTACCCCTATTATAGCTTATAATGATAAGTTATAATTCTTGTTTAAAGTGGAGATCAAATGATTGATAGTAGTTTCTGACCAGGCTTATTATGTATTAATTGAAAATTTTATTTTATTTTATTTTATTTTATTTTATTTTATTTTATTTTATTTTATTTTATTTTATTTTATTTATTTTTTAGATAGAGGCTCACTTTGTCATGCCTGGTAGAGTGCCATGGAGTCATAGCTCACAGCAACTTCAAACTCCTGTGCTGAAGCAATTCTCTTGCTTCAGCCTCTCAAGTAGCTGGGACTACAGACACCGGCCACGACGCCTGGCTATTTTTTAGAGACAGGGTCTCGCTCTTGCTCAGGCCGAATTCCTGAGTTCAGGCAATCCACCCACCTTGGTCTCCCAGAGTACTAGGATAATAGGTGTGAGCCACTGCACCAGGCCTCTAATTTTAATTGGTTCTTTAGAACAAAATATATGTGATATTATTTAGAGCATGTTCTAAAATGTTGCCCTGTGCTCAATTTTAAGCCTTTTTTTTTAAATTAATGGACAAGAGCTCATTTGACATTGAATATTTTAAATTACTGGAAAACTGCCAAGCTTGCAATCCGTTCTTCCTTAAAAAGTAAAGAACAAAATAAAGCATCTTTAAATGTCATTTGATTAATAAAATATAGGTTTTATAGAATCTAGAGCGTTATTGGATTGCTGGCATTGTTGAACTCTGATTAAATGCATTTGGATCAATATTAATTGGTTTAATATGTGCATATACATTATTGAGCCACTCATGGTTGGATGAATTACGTCCTGTGTCCTTTTTCTGTACAAATTTTATTCTCCTATATTATTGAATAATGCTTGAAATCAGTAATTTTTTTAATTTTAACTGGAGTCCAAATTCAAAAGTTCATGCATGAGCTTTATGCCTCCCTGTATAACTGTTCAACAACATAGCCAGTCATTCATATATCACAAATGATGAGGCAACACGGTTTTATAGAGTTCTCCTAGATATGCTTAAATTGTTGTCTTGTTGTTTTTCAAAAAAAATTATCTTTGTATATACTCAGGAGAGGACTATTAATATAGATACTCTAATGGACTATCTTGGGCCGCCTTTAAAGAAGAGGAAACACCAGAACCCACTAGTTGTCACTGTCAGACCTGGGTTCAGAGAAATTTAAGCTTGTTCTCTGTCGGCAAAGATGACAAAGATAGCTCAAGGATGCATTAACGCTTTTTGTTCACTCTAAACAATGAACCAAAACAACATTTGGTAAAAATAACTTGGTGAAATAAGATGTGTGGATACTTTAATCTGGAGTTACCCCATTGTTGATGCTATTTTATTGCCTTTCTAGATTTTAACATCTATCTATTATGCATACCAAAATATGTTATGTACCATCAAATATTTATAGTAGGGAATTTATTGCTATATTATTTAATCCATATTGCCACCCTTTCCTGTAAAATAGTATTAATCTTATTTTACAGATAGAATTAAATGATCTTTCCATGTTTATATAACTAAGAGATGATTTGTGATTACTCACCATTATTTATTTCTATTCTAAGACCCAGGCATATTTTCCTTTGTTCTACAGTCTTAGAGAGATGCATCACACAGTGACATGGATAAGCCCTGTGTGTCTTCTGATCTTACTCAAATTCATGTTTTATAAGTAATATTATAACATTGACCATATTTATTTCTTTGTAAACTGGCGTGTTTGAGGTACTACACACCCCATTTGTGATACCTAGGTATACATGTGAATTCTGTGATAAATTATGCATTTACAGTCTCTGATAAATGTAGATTTAAGAAAACAGTTCTTCAGAGCTGGAATTCCATTATTTTCCTGTCTGTGAACTGGACATGACACAATTAGAATGAGAGAAAAGCGGCCTAAGCTGTGTCACACGTCACCTTCGTGGCCTGCCCTCTGACTCCTGTGCTTTCCCCATTTCCCTGAGAAGAGGAGCAGTGCCCTCCCTGAGCAGTCAGAACAGGCTTCTCTTCATCATCTAAGATGGGCCTTCAGCTTCAGGAATCAAAAGTTACCTACAGGTTCAGGGATCAGAGCCCACCCAACAGGGCAAATTTCTAAATTCCTATCACTGTAAGAAAAAACACACCCTCACTAGACTTCCCAACAATAGAAGCTATCAGGCAAGCTACCAGATGTCCCCCAACTCTGATTTACAACCCAGAATATTGCAATCTGAATAGATAGAGGGCCAGCTTTACAAAGATCTTTTTCTCATAAGCAACTTACAGACCTCAAGTAAGTTTCAGCAGCTAATTTATAAAGTTTGCACACAAACTATCTTTATGTTCTGTATTCACTGTTACATGTAAAGAAGCCCAATTCCAGTTGAGTAAAACCCCACATCACAGAGAACATGAGATATATGTTACATATGTGTTTATCCTGTGCTCATGTGCTTGGCTCCACTCATAAATGTAGGGAAGCTTTCCCAAAACCTGCTGAATATGTATGAATTCAGTACCTTTGGTTCATACCTGAGACTCTCTTTCCATTATGCAAGCTTACGGTATCACCAGTAAAGCTCCCCTTCCTACTGTGCAGCCTTCCTGGTGGTCTTTTAGATAACACCCCTATTCCTGGCATGTTGGCTTAGCATCTATCACATATTAAGACCACAGAAAACTGCTAATGAATGAACAAGAAATCTTTGCAAAAGCAAAAAAAAAAAAGTTGTTCTTTAAGGTAAAATTAAGGGCTCAGACCTTCATTCAGATGGAAACATTTTTAAATTTGTTTTTTATTATGTAGCACACAGACTCTTTTCTCACTCCACTCTCAAGCCTTCAGGGTGCAGTGTTTGTGATATACGGGTAGCTTCTAAGTTGTTAAAATGTGTAGAGGTAGGGCTTTCCTTGGGCACTAAGACAAGCCACTGTATTGATTCATCACACTGTATTGCCTTACTTTTTTGCTTTGATTTGCAAATAAGGGAAACAGTTACAAGGCAGTTGTTAATGAGAGACTTCTCCAGCTGGAGAAAAATTGTCCTACTGGAACATATTCTCCTCAGCAAAGTATCCCAGGAATGGAAGAAAAAGTATCCAATGTATTCAGCCCTACTATGAAGGTAAACTATAGCTTTCACATGAAGGCTATAACCCAACTATACAATAAGAACAAACATTTAAACCCTCAGCAAAGGTATCTATAGCCAACTATTGTTTTAGAAGTGAATTTCATGAGCTGTTCCAATTTCATCTATTTTAGAAGAAAGTATAATGATTTAAAATAATTATTTTACTAAGTGATATCTTCTGGATTTGTGAAGGTCTCAGAGAAATGGGATACTTTCAGGGAGTTCATAGCAAAACCCTTTCTTGTGCTGTATTTTTAAATTATTTATTTGGTTGTACATTTCCTCCTGTAACCCAGGAGCTCCTTGAAGTCAATGAAATGGAATTAAAAACATGTGGACTTTGGTATGACTTGACCATGTGTTTAACTACTGGCTATGTGACCTTGGGCAAGGTATTTAACTTTTGAGCTTTGTTTTTGTTTAATCTGTAAAACATACTGGAAATTATTCTGCATGAGCCTGCCACATAGGAGACATGTGGTATGGGTTTATGAGTGAATTAATGGGATAATGAATTCATTAATGGTTCTTTGTATGATGGGATTTACAATGCTATTTATTTATTCTATGAGATGGTGAGTATAAATGGACTACTTCTAAATGTAATATGTGCTTTATAGGATCATATGATGATAAAGCTGAAGATTTAGGAATACTTCCAGGTCAGTTAATCTCAATAGTAAAAGAAGAAGGATATTCTAGAAACATCTGGTTTTGTGCATATTGTGTTGTCTCAGGAAGGCTCGGGGGAGCGGGGGAGATGGAATTTCATCACAGTCTGTATGACAATATTTATTTCTCTCAAATTGTATACATATTGTTGATTATTTCTCTCTAGTGTCTATATCTAAGGTAAGAATCATTTTTTTCAGCTAAATAGCCCCATTTAGAAAAGATGAGACTCTCACCCAAGGTGGTACTACTTTTTAGGGCCAGTGGGGTCCCACACCTGACCTGTGTTACATGGTGCTTTCTCACTAAACTGTATGCCAGGATTAGAAAGATGAGGCTAGGTTGAAGAAAGAATTAAAGTGGAATTGGGACAAAATGAAGAGAATTTAGTACATTTAGAAGTAAATTTTGTTTTATTCGGAATTAATGTGTGTGATTATTCAATATGTAGTGACCTAATGAGTCACAGGACAGAGGAATCAAGATACACAGGGTAACTTTGAGTATTTTATAGAGCTGGTGTCTGTGGGGTAGTTAATTAAAAAAAAAAAAAAAAAAAAGTCTTAGGACTCACTTTAAGCCAGGAAGATTTGTTTGCTGACAGAGCTTGTGGAAAGCTCCTTACTGAAAAGGAGCTTCTTGTTTAGAGCAAGGAAAAGTAACTATAAAGACAAATTTTGTCCAAGTGCAAAGCCTGTGGTCAAGTTCAGATGAATGAGCACACATCACTTTTGTAATCATAGGAAGGAAGAAGACAAAGCAGTTTTGTTTGAAAAGGAGAAAAAGGAAGTGTTTGTGGAAAGTTTATAAAATAGAATGAGAAACTTTAATGAAGTTTTTTTTTTTTTTTTTTACCAAAAATGTGGGTTTAACTTGTTAGTACAGAAATACAGAAAATATTAGAACTTCTATTAGTTCCTTTCTGCTTCATTGGCAGACGTGGAGTAGCATTTTAATAGTCAAGAACTTGGTGCTTTCTGAGATTACATCAACAACGGCAGTGGTAGGGAGTATTCAAGAATTCGTGTGGATTGCATTATTTTGACAGGATTGTATTTTGTTACTTGCTGCCATATTTGGTGACATCATTGGCGTACATTTTCTTACATTTAGTTTTGGGGTCTCCATACACACATGCAGACACACACACACAGTGCCAAGCATCTATCTGGAGGGATATTCTTGAAAAAATCTACTCTGAACCCTTCTTTCTATTTTAAATTTGCACCACACTCATTTTGATACATGTGAAGTTGCTAAGGCAATTAACTGAAACCAATTTGATTTTTAAATTTTCTTATCTGACATTATACTAGAAGAGCTGCCTTATTATTAAACATAAAACTTCACTATTTCTTTACATCCAATGATAAATGATATATCACTGAGGAAAAATGTCATGGTTTTTTTTTTTTTTACATGACAAAATTAGATGAAATTTGAACTCTCATTCCTAAAAATAAAATGATTAGATTATAATAATTGTCTCATAAATTTTAGATAACATCCTCAAATGGCAAATCTGTCATTTTTTAATATATAGCAACCAAATCCTTCTATGGAACAATTAGGAAGCTGAAACTATTTTTTTTTTTTTTCTTATGTCATCTTGCGTGCATGGCATGAAATTGAAAGAGTGCTGAATATAGTACTCTATGTTGGAAAGAGTGATGAAATGGAAATTAGAGAAGCCATGGTCTACTCCTTTCAGGATTAGACAAACAGCTAAAAGACTTTGGGCAAATCACTTAAGGTCTGTGCTCTTTAATTACTTATGAAATGAAGGTGCTGTACTCAATGACCCACTCTGTGTTTAAAATCAAATCATCCTTTATTTCTTAGGCCAGATTCCCAGATATAGGACCCAGGAAACAGGGAGTAATCCCGGATGCCAAATAAAATGTCACTATGATCTGCTGTGTCACTTTCTGTAGTTCTTTTTAGTTTTTTTCTATGTATAATCATTTATTTATTTTTAGTTTTTTCTGTATAAAATTTATTTATTTCTATAGCAAAGTGATACAGATCTTTGTCTCTTGCCTGCACTGTCTCAATAGACCCTGGCCTGTTTTTCTTTTGCTTCTTTAGTGTTGCTGATCTCCAACACCTCTTTGTCAAAGCAGCTGGGGTGTGCTACCTAAAACAGAAATTGTCATCATTTTCCTGTTTCAAACAATTTCCTAGTTGCACCCGAATACTTAGCATGCTATTCAAGGCCCTTTAACAGTAGTCTTCTTCTGCCGCTCTACCCTCAATTCTCACCACTAGCTTAGTGCACGTCAGCATCACCTTGATCTTGTTTACCCTCAAGGTGCTGCTTTTATATCTCTCTGAATGCACCTGTGATGATATATCTTGACATCCTTGTTCAAGGTGCTTTCACTCCTTGGGCTACCCTGCTTTTATTGGTGAATCTTAGAAAGAATTTTATTTTAGCATTATCTTAAGCATAATTCTACTCAACCAGACATTCCTACCCCTCTCCTCCTTCCACATTACCTCTTCAGAATACAGGTGAGTGCTCTGTTGTGCACACTGTTTATAATTGTGCCATACCACCTATTTCATTTTATCAACATATATGTAATGATATGCATCTGTATGTGACTATAACCCAATTTCTATTTCTTTTCAACTCCCTGAGAGGTCTTACTGAGTATGTTTGATATTTATATTAAAAGTTAAAAAAATTACCTTTGGGAAAGATATGCTACTCTTTAATCCATAGGTAGCTTTGTACCATAAATTTATTAATATTTTATTGAGTGCATTTTTCAAATATAGGAAGGAAATGGTTTTGTGATTTTAATATCAGAATGTGAAATCAATAGTTAAAATATACACGGAAGCTGGGCTAGATGTCTCACACCTGTGATCCTAGCACTTTTGGAGGCCACAATGAGAGGATTGCATGAGGTCAAGAGTTTGAGCCTGACCTGGGTGACAGTGAGAATTTGTCTCTACAAAAACTTAAAAAAAATAGTTATCTCAAACTTAAAAAAAATAGTTATCTCGGCATGGTAGTACATGCCTATAGTTCCAGCTACATGAAAGGCTGAGGCAGGAGGACCCCGTTGAGCCCAGGTGTTTGTGGTTGCAGTGAGCTATGACACCAGAGCACTCTACCCAGTGTAACAGAGTGAGACTCTGTCACAAAAAAAGGGCTGGGTGGTGCCTGTGGCTCAGTGAGTAGGGTGCCGGCCCCATATAACGAGGGTGGCAGGTTCAAACCCAGCCCCGGCCGAACTGCACCCCAAAAAATAGCCAGGTGTTGTGGCGGGCGCCTGTAGTCCCAGCTGCTCGGGA
>CAUYPK010102670.1:0-15847 GCA_963574355.1 Loris lydekkerianus
GCCTTCCTAATTTCTATGCATCTCTCCCCTCTGAGACATATCCTAATCTCAGGAACCATGCACTCAAAATGGCAACCATCTTTGGCAGCACTTATGTCTGTGAACAGACTTTTTCCAGAATGAAACATCTGAAATCTCTAACCAGCTCTAGACTAACTGATGCACACTTGCATTACTTGTTACGACTAGCAGTGACAAATATGGAACTGGACATTGACCATCTCATTAGCCAAAAGCAGGCCCATAGTTCCCATTGAAATACTGGTAAGTTTGTTGATTTAACTTTACTTGTTCTTCATTTTAAATATTGTACTTGTTCCCATTTTGTTTTTTTACTTCAAAATAAGATATGTGCAGTGTGCATAGGAATTTGTTCATAGTTTTTTGTTGTTTTTTTTTTAACTATAGTCTGGCCCTCCAATGAGGGACAGTGAACTGGCCCCCTGTTTAAAAAGTTTGAGGACTCCTGCTCTAGAACTTGTGTAACTAGTTAAGCCAATCTTCAAGGGCAATAAATAGGCTCCAAGATGGTTTGAATGTTTTGTTGTTCAGATCCTTTTGGGGCAGATTCAGGTGCTTAGTTTGGTTTATGAACCTTCCTTAAGCCTGCTACTATGTGACAATTTTATCATAGTCCTTACCATACTATATGTATGTACATATTTTCCCTGGGGTCAAAGACCAGATAAGCACTTAGAATAGTACCTGGGCTATAACTTGCATTATACAAGTTTGAGTAACTGCTATTATTATTCACAGCACCTAGTATGCAGCTGGTGTTAAGTGCAGTGATGTGATCAGTTCACTGTAACCTCTAACTCCTGTTCTCCCGGCCTCCACTGGGCCTCACAGGTGCTGTGATTATAGAATGAGCCAACACACCCAGCCTGAGTCTATTCTTTTAATGGTTACCCTAGAAGTGAAAATGTAAATACTTTAAAAAATCTAAAGGTATTCTCCTCCTAGACAATACACAGACCTCAGCAGAATTTAATTCCATTTACCTTCTTCCTAATTTATACGTTACTGTTATGGCACGTATGCTATTTTTTCAGTTCCACTAAGTAGTATTACTTGTTTATTTTTCACTTAAGTTTATCCAGATATTTACCACTTTCATTGCTCTGTATTCTTTCTTTCCTATTGGATCTTCCATTGGAAATAACTGGGATTATTTTCTTTTGCCTGAAGTATGGTCATTAAAATCTCCTTTAGCGAGGCTCAGGAGAGAGTGAATTCTCTCTGTCTTTATTTACCTGAAAATCTTGCTGTTTTAAAAGCTCATTTTTGTAAAAGTATTTTTGTCCCTTACAGAATATAATATTGGTAATTATTTTCTTTCAGCACATTATTTTCTGGTTTAAACTACTGCCATTAAGAAATTTATTTTCCATTAACAGTATTTTGAAAGTAATTGCTTTTAAGATTTTCTCTCTGTCTTTGGCTATCATCATTGTTGCTAGTCTTTGTTATTTTTTTATGTATTTGTTTGAGACTAGATTTTTACAGAGGGGGGTTCTTGTTTTGTATTTCATTATTTTCATTAATTCAAGAAAATTTGAAGCCATCATCTCCTTAAATATTGCCTCTCTCATTCTCTTTTTCTGCTTCTTTGGAACTCCAATTAGACATGTTAGAGCCAACTTAATTGTCCACATTTTCATATAGACAATTCTTCCATATTTTGTATATTTTTCTTTAATTTTTTCTTTTTATTTCTTGGTATGCATTTTGGCTTATTTATTCTAACCTATTTTTCATTTTACTAATTTTCTCTGTAGTAGAGTTGAATCTTCTCTTGACACAGCCAACAACTTTTAAAGGTTTATTTTTTCTATTTTTCATTTATTGTTCTAATTGGTTCTTTTTAGATTGGCTAGTCACTTTTCATAGGGTTCTATTTCTGCATACTTTTTTTCTTTATGCAGAGTGAATATGATTGTTTTGCAGTCTATGTCTGATAGTTTCACTGCCTAAAGTCTCTGCAACTTTGTTTTTGCACATTAACGTTCTTACTATTTGTTTTTGGCCATTATGCAGTGTATCTACATACATTTGATTTTTTTAGTTATGTACTAGGCACGTAGTTGGAAAAATGGAGACAATGGGGAACCTTGTCTGGTTCCAGTTCTAAGCAGGAATGCTCTCAATTCCCCCCCCCCCCTTCAGAATGATGTTGACTGCAGGTTTGTCATACATGGGTTTTATAACTTTGAGGTATATTTCATCTATGCCTATTTCAGAAGAGTTTTATCATTAAAAGGTGGTGAATTTAGTAAAATGCTTTTTCTGCATCTATTGAGAGGATCATATAGTCTTTGTTTTTGCTTTTATTTATGTGGTGAATCACACTTATAGATTTGCATATGTTGAAGCAGTGTTACGTCTCTTAGATGAAGCCTACCTGGTCATGGTAGATTAATTTTTGATGTGCATCTGAATACAGTTTGCTAGATTTTTTCTTTGAGAATTTTGCATCTATACTCATAAGGGATTGGAAAGTAGTTTTCTTTTTTTGTTGTGTCCTTTCCTGGTTTTAGTATCAAGGTGATATTGGCTTTGTAAAATTAGTTGGGGAGGATTTCTTCCTTCTCGATGTTATGAAATAACTTCTGCAATATTGGTATAAACTCTTCTTTGTATATAGGGTAAAATTGGCTGTCAAATCATATGGTTTGGGATTTTTCGTTGTTGTTAGAAGATTTTTTTATTGCTACTTCAATTTAATTACTTGATATTAGTCTGTTTAGGAGTTCTATTTCTTCCTGAATGAGCCTAGGAAAGCCGCATGTTTCTGAGAATTTGTCCATTTTCTCAATGCAAACAGGAAAACAAATGGATTAGCAGAATCAACACTGTTACAATGTCTATACTACCCAAAATGATTTACAGATTCATTGCAACCCCCATTAAAATACGAACACCATTTTTTCAAAATCTAGAAAAAATAATTTTACATTTCATATGGAACCAGAAAAGACCCTGCATAGCCCAAACGACCTTAAGCAAAAAGAACTAATCAAGAGGCATCAATTAACCAGACTTTAAGCTATACTAGAAAGCTGTAAGTAAGCAAAAAACCATGGTACTGGATCATGAACAGAGACATAGACCAAATGAATCAGAACAGAGAACTCAAATATAAAACCCTCCTCACATTGCTGTCTGATCTTTGACAAACCAGACAAAAACATACACTTGGTTAAAGAATTCCTATTCAGTAAATGGTTCAGGGAAAATTGGATGGCCACATGTGGAAGACTGAAACAGGATCCAAACCTCTCACAAAAATTCATTCACAATGGATGACAGACTTAAACCTAAGGCATAAAACTATAACAATTATAAAAGAAAATGTTATAAAAACTCTTATAGATATTAGTGTAGGCAAAGAATTTATGAAGAAGATCCCAAAAGCAATCATAGCAACAACAAAATGAGATAAATGGGACCTGATCAAATTACAAGCTTTTTCACAACCAAGGAAACAATCAATAGAGCAAGTAGACAACCTACAGAATGGGAGAGAATCTTTGCATGCTATACATCTCATAAAAGGCTGATAACATAAATCTACAAAGAACACAAGCAAATCAGCAAGAAAAAAATCAAACCCATTAAAAAGTGGGCAAAAGATACAAACAGAAATTGTTCAAAAGGAGATAGACTAGTGGACAATAATGAAAAAACACTCAACATCTGAAATCATCAGGGAAATGCAAATCAAAACCCTAATGAGATATCACCTAACTCCAGTGAGAAATGCTTTTATCAAAAAGTCCCAAAACAACAAATGTCGACATGGATACAAAGAGATAGGAATGCTTATACACTGTTGGTGGGACTGCAAATTACTACAATCTGTGGAAAGTAGTCTAGAGATACCTCAAAGAACTAAAAGTAGACCTACCATTTGATCCAACAATTCCACTACTGGGTATTTATCCAAAGGAAAAAAAAAGAAATCTGCACTTAAACACAATTCACATTTGCAAAGATGTGCAAACAACTCAAGTGCCTATCAGTACACGAGTGAATAAAATGTGGTATATGTATATCATAGAGTGCTACTCAGCCACAAAAAAAAAGATAAACTAATACCTTTTGTATTAACCTAGAAGGAACTGACCATTCTTCAAAGTGAAGTATCACAAGAATGGAAAAATAAACACCACATGTTTGGAATCATTAAATTAGAACTAATTGATTAATATTTATATACACAAATGGAAATAACACTCATCAGAAATCAAGCATATGAAGAAGGACTTTACCTAACAAATGCAATCAGTATGACCTGGTGCTTTGTACCCTCAATGAATCCCCAACAACAACAACAAAAATCAAGCACATGGGAGGGAGGAAGAGAGGACGGATAAATTCATACCCAACAAGTGCAACACATACTATCTAAGTGATGGACACACTTATAGCTGTGACTCAAACTGTACAAAAGCAATTTATATAACCAAAATCACTCCCACAATTGCTTCATACTTGGAAGACCTTCGATGTTTGCTCAGCATTTGTTTATTATGTTATGACTGTGATTTAACAAGGCCATTCATTTTTTTTTTTATGTCACCCTCAGTAGAGTGCTGTGGCATCTTAGCTCACAGAAACCTCAAACTCTTGGGCTCAAGCAATCCTCTTGCTTCAGCCTCTCAATTAGCTGGGACTACAGGCAACCACCATAGTGCTTGACTTATTTTTAGAGACAAGGTCTCTCTCTACCTCAGGCTGGTCTTGAACTTGTGAGCCTAGACAATCCATCCAATGGGGCCTTTTTTTTTTTTTTTTTTTTTAACAAATAACCTAGAAAGTAAATTCTCTAAAAAAGAAAAATTATTACTAAAGATTTTTTTTTTTTTTTTTGAGGCCTAAGATAAAAACATCTCTACCCAGAATGATATGCCTGGTAATACTAACAGTCCAGGACATTTTTTTCTGTTTAAGCAATGTTATTGATATATAAATTACACAAAAAGATCAAGTTTACCAGATTAGCAATGGCCTTAGGACCTCCCTGGGCTTCCATCTTTCTCATAGTTTTTTTGACTTGTAATTTCTTATATTTTAAAAGATTTTTGATGTTTTTAAAAATATTTTATATTTTACTCCAAATTTTATTTCAAAAGGAAGGTTGAGTCTAATAACTCAGTCCATTTAAACAATTTTTTTTCACCTCCTCTGTAATATCTAGAAACTGATCTGCTTTATAGTCTACTCACATTTCCAAATTGTTTAAATTTTTATAGTGGGTATGCATTTCACTTATAAGTAACAAAAATAATAAAAATATTTCCAATTTGAAAAAACGCATTGATTATCTTTAAATTTTTCTAAAAAGAAACTACTATGTATTTTCCTATGAAAATCATTTTCTCCATTCCTTTTAACAGGGCAAGCTAAATTTTATGTCTTGAAATTAGAGGTGAAGTAAGAGTAGAGGTGAGCTACCCTGTTATTCTCTGTGGGAGAATAAATTTCTGCTTTTTGAGGTTACCTAATTTGTGGTACTTTGTTCCAGCAGCCCTAAGATACTAACACAGTAGCAGGGGAAAAAAGTGCTAGATTTTTTGAGCAAGAATTCATAAATTTGAAATAAGGGGGGGGAAGTCTTAATCCCACTGACAGACTGTGTCAAGTATAGTAAAACTGCCAGGGATGAAGATAGGAACACCAAGATGCCCCAGGATGTATCAGGACCTCTGATGGTCAACAATATCAGAGACACTGAACCCCTACTCTAAAGGTTTAGCTGACAAAGTCAAGGGAAAGCCTTAAGCAGCAGGGTTGCTGGTGCTCCAGTAGACACCTTGGTTCACACAAATAAAACTATTGGTGCATCACTGTAATGCTTTTAAGTAGTATGTACTTTAACATGTTTTTCCGTACCCTATGCTTCCTATAAACTGGAAATATACTACAACATGCACTTCAGAGGTAATCATAGGTAATGAAAGACAAGAACACACCAAAGGGAAGATTCAAGTGCCATAGAAAATAGTGGTAGGGTAGAAAATGCCTGAATGTTCTAAGAACCAGAAGCATTTCCTCAAGTTTCTGAGACAACATAAACATTATCTCATACTATACTTTTGTGAAAACTAAGCTGTGTAGTAATTTCTTGCAGCACACAATAAATTTAACTGCTTGCCAGCTAGATACATATGAACTCAAAGACAGATTTGACCTGATTCGGAAAATAAATAAAAATAACAGTACATATGCCCAATTACTCTGGAACAAGTTGGTATATATTATTTGTACTTCAACCATATGTACATATCAGACAAAAATGTAGAATAAAATTTTTAGAGATCTTCCTATGTAGACCAAAAATTTAACATAGTTTTTCTCCTCTGTTCCTCTCTTTTATCCAGATATTTATCTCGAATTCTCACATTCTGATTAGAAACCAGGATTCTTCTATAACAACCGGCTTTTGGGGGCTGTCTGACAGACTGATTTCTATGCCTGTCTTAGAACACTAATAGAACCCAGCATACTCTAGAAGCTTGGGGGTTCCTAAGATCAAAACAAAGCTGAACAGTTTTCTCCTTCTCCAGAGGTCCTGCAATAGAGCAGATAGAGGGTGATACAGCTCAGTAATCGCCACTTGGAAAAAATGGGAAATAAAGATTGCATATGTTTCCAACATCCTGCCTTCCAAAAAGCAGCCTATGGGACTACTTTCTGCATTGCCTAATTTGTAGCTGACAAGACCTAGTATACTCTAGAAGTCTAGGGGCTATTGAAAAAAAAAGAGAGAGAGCCAGACAGCTTGTGAAATGTCCAAAGAACCTGCAGTACCACAAACTCCCGACACTGGAGAAAGTAAGAGAATCTGAAAAACAAAATAGCATATTCCTCTCATTGAGAATATATGCAGATAAATCCAGAGAAGTCACATCCACAGAAAAAATTTATAAGGCTCCCAAAATATAGGGTGTCCACACAAACTTTATGGACAACCTGTATATTAATATACGAGCAAGCTAATTTTGAAGGTCTTTCCCTGTACAAAGTTAATCCATAAAGATTGGAGAGATAGCTTTTTTTTTTTTTGAGACAGAGACTCATTCTGGCACCCTAAGTAGAGTGCCAGAGTGTCATAGCTCACAACAATCTCAAGCTCTTGGGCTTAAGCAATCCTCTTGCCTCAGTTTTTCTATATTTAGTAGAAATTGGGTCTTGCTCTTGCTTAGGCTGGTCTCAAACTCCTGAGCTCAAGCAATTCACCCACCTCAGCCTCCCAGAGTGCTAGGATTACAAATTTGAGCCACTATGCTCAGCCTTATTTTTTTAATGCATAGATCCCAAAACAAAGTTATAAGGACATGAAGATACAGAGAAACATGGCCCAGTTAAAGAACCAAAATAAATCTCAAAATATGAAGGTATATAAATTTCTTGACGAAAAAAATTCAAAATAACTATCATAAACAAATGCAGGAAAATGATGCAAGAATAAAATGAGAATATTGACAAATAGATAGAAAATATTAAAAAGAACCAATCATAATTATGGGGCTAAAAATACAATAATTAAATTGAAAACTCTGTACTCAAGAGTTTCAACAGCAGGCTTGGTCAAGCAGAAGAATCAGAAAACTCAAAATCAATTTATTTGAAATTATGTAGTAAGAGGAGCAAACAAAGAATCATGAAGAAATTTTAAGGGTCTTATGATACCATCAAGTGGACTAATATAAACACAATACATACATGATGAAATATTAGAACGACAAGGGAGAGAGAAAGATGAAGACAGTTTGTTTGAAAAAATAATGGCCAAAAACCTCCAAAATCTAGAGAAGAAAATGAAAACCAAGAAGCTCAAAGATCTTCAACTAAGATAAAGCTGAAGTCCACACCAAGACGTGTTATAATCAAATTGTCAAAGATCAAAGACAAAGATAATTGTGAAAGCAGCAAGAGAATAGAAACTAATTGCATACAAGGGAGTTTCCATAAGATGAAATGCATATTTGTCGCATAAATCTTATAGGCCAGGAGAGTGGGAAAATATATTCAAACTCTACAAAGAAAAAAAAACTGCCAACCACAAATACTATATCCAGAAAAACTATTGTTCAAAAATAAAGGAGAGATATACAGATAAACAAAAGGTGAAGGATTTCATTACTACTAGACTTGTCTTACAATAAATATTAAAATGGGTACTTCAAGCTGAAAGAAAGTGTACTAAACAACAACACAATAGCATATGAAAATTTAAATCTCATTGGAAAAGTTCAACATGTAGACCAAAACAGAATACTGTAATATTATAATGGTGCATAAATCACTTTTAAATCCCAGTATATGTATTAAAAGAAAAAGTATATAAGTATAAAAATATTTTAATGGATAAATATTATAAAAATGAAATTTGTGAGATTAATAACAATTCACACCATGGCTTTTATGGATACTGGGAAATAGAGTTAGAATATTGCATAATTGTTTATTTCCTTTAACCCATACGACATGTACAATAGTTTCAAAATAATGGTAGTAACTACTACCAACAGTATAATTACTGAAAACAGTTACACATATATACATATACATATATATATATATAGAGAGAGAGAGAGAGAGAGAGTGAGTTTGTTTGTTTGTTTTGTTTTTCAGGTGTATTGCTTTTGATAGCATTCCATACTGAAGGGACCAGGTGATAGTACTATCATTGTGTTTTAAAGTCACTTGGAATAGTTAATTTCTATGTTTATGCCTCCAACTTGATACATAATTAAGTTCATTTGTTGTATTTTATTTTCAATTTGTAAAAGTTAACTTCAATCACATACAAAACTACTCCTTTACTTTTTATCTCCACTTGATGTCACAAATTATACTTTTAATATGATTGTTTTTGATGTTACAAATTATATTTGTGACAGTTTCATTTGTGTGAATTGTTATTAATCTCACAAATTCCTTCTTTATAATGTTTATTCATTAAAATATTCTTATGGTTACATACTTTTTTCTTTTAATGTGTATACTGGGATTAAAATTGATTTATGTCTTTTCCATGATGGACTGGACTAATTATTAATGGCTGAATGAAATTCTAGTAAGGTGGCAGTATCTTCTGAGTTGTACATCCTGTTGATGTAAGGAATCCAGCTTCAAAGAAGAGTCAACTGTGATATTGTATCCAGGAGTAAACTGTGATATTGAAAAAATATATTTGATCTTCACCCTAGTTCCTTGGCAATTCCTAAAATCCTTAGCATTTCCAAAGTGATGTCATTTTGTATGCTAATAACTGATTGGCAGGGGGCAGCTGGCAGTTCCTAGGTAGCTTCAGGATGGGGTCACTAGACAGATAAATGCAGGATTAGAAGGTTGGGGCTTTCAGCCTCCCCCCTCCCCCCCAACATCCAGGGAGGGGAGAGAGAGGCTGGGATTAAGTTGATCACCCATAGCTCCCAGTTAACCAAACATTCCTATGGAATGAATCCTCCATAAAAAAACGAAAAGGGCTTGCAGATAGCTGAACAAAGGAGGTTCCTGGAGGTTGGCACCACTGGGAGGGCATGAGAGCTCCACACCCTTCCCATTTACCTCACCCTTTGCATCTCTTCATCTTATCCTCTCCATATTGGTATCATTTGTAATATACCAGTAAACATGTTTGCCTGAGTTCTGTGAACTGTTCCAGCAAGTTAATTCATCCAAAGAGGGGATCTTGGGAACCCTGATTTATTGCCAATTGGTCAGAAGTGCAGCAAAAACATCCTGGGGTTTGCGATTGACATCAGAGGGAGAAATAGGGGAGCAGTCTTGGAGACTAAACCCCCACCTGTGGGTTTTGATGTCATCTCTAGGTAGACAGAGTCATAATTGAATTTAATTAGAAGACACCTAGCTAGTGTCCAGTGCAGAATAAATTTCCTCCCTAGTGTGTGTGGAAAAGCCCTCACACATTTGGTCACAGAAGTCTTGTGTTGATTGATGTGGTATGAGAGCAGAGAGAAAACTGGTTTTTTGGGGTTTTTTTTGCATAAGTTCTAATTCCATCATAAATGCTCCACCCTCATGACCTAATTACCTCTCAAAACTCCATTTCCCAAATACCATCACATTGGGGGGTAGGGCTTCAGCATATGAATAGGGGGGCATAGTTAGTTCATAGCAACTTACATTTGCTTAGAATAAAAAGATTAGCCATCATCATGCCCAAAGAGAAAATTAATATGTGTATTTCAAATACCTTGAAGTCTTCCTTAAGATAAGAGCCACCTGGATTAAACAAGCTAGAAGTTTCTGATAGGGCTGAATGTAGGGACCTGCCCAAATAGAATGTCCCATGCAGGAAGGAATGAGTGCATGAACAACCAGCCCAGGAAGCAATGAATGCACCACTCCCTACCCCTTCGAGCTTAATATATTCCTAGCTACCTTAACCCACATGCAGACTTCCTTTTTCAACTCAGCTCATTTGCACCCTAAGTGGCATAAAGTCCACATTGCCCACACAGAACCTGGATTCCAATTCCTTTCATTCATATCTCGGAATAATCTCCCATTTTCAGTCCTTAACCTCTCATTTTGGTGTCAAGAACCTGGCATGGGGAGCAGAGATACACCCAGTCGAATTCAACTGGATGGACTCTTGCTCCAACAAAAGGAAGGAAAATGGGGGGACTCATCCAACCCCCACCCCAAATTCATCTATTTAATGATGAAGTGAGCGTTTTTCTAGAACCCCTTTCTGAACTTTTTGAACTTTTCCGTCCTTTTCCCCCACCCCAACTTCTCTCTCCTTTTTCCTACATCTCTGGGCCTCTCAAGCATTCACATTTAGATCCTCTCTGAGCTTTTTAACTTCTCTTCCCTTTTCCCACTCAGGGCCGAAAAAACCCCAGTGATCCATTTCTCCTAAATCTGGCACCAGTCACAGAGTAACCCTGGCAAGTCAAACTCACCTGTCCAGTACCTCATGTGTGGGGATGATCTCCCTGGATCACTCTTTTCCAGGAGGTTAAAGGTCATACATGGACTCCTGGTAACCTCTCCAGCTCTAGCCTTGGCCACTTCCTTCCTCCTCCTCCTCGTAAGTTTCTCTTTCATCCTTTCTTTAACCTCATTTATTTTCCACCTCCAATTTCTGATATGGGGACCACTCAGTCATGGTTTCCCCCTTCTTCACTTTTAAGTTGCCTTTTAACTCATCTCAAGCCCCTACAGCTCTATCCAGACCTTAAACCTAAATGCCTCATCTTTTTCTGTAATACTGCTTGGCCTTTGTATAAACTAAACAATGGCTCACAATGGCCTGAAAATGGCACCTTTGACCTTTTAATCCTCACTGACCTTAATAATTATTGTCGAACATTGGGCAAATGGTAGCAGATCCCTTAAATCCAGGTCTTCCTCCTCTTCCAAAGCATTCCTTCTTTGTGTTTGTCTTATGAACCCTCTCCAATTTTCCTTGCTTGGGCCAAACAAGCCCTCCCTGAGCCCCCTGAATCTCCATTGTCTTCCTTCGACCCGACCCAGTAGACAACACTCCCACTTCTGTCCCTCTCCCCGCAAGAATTCTCCTCCCTACCTGCAGAATTCCACCCATCCCCCCTTTATCACCTCTCCACTCTCTCTCAGCTGCATGTGGGCAAAAAAGAAAAGATGGCATCTCTGGGTGCCAAGGAAGGAAACATGGTAGACCCAATTTCCTCACCTCATACTAGAATTGACCACACCTTTGGACCTTCCACTTCCAGACCACCACAACCTCTACATCCCCTCTGAGAAGTTGTAGGAACAGAAGATGTGATCAGGATTTATATCCCTTTTTCTCTCTCAGACCTGTCCCACATAAGTCAGAAACTAGATTCGTTCTCCACAGATCCCACAAAATACTCTCAAGAATTTAGATATCTAACCCAATCATATGATCTAACCTGGCATGATTTATATGTTATCCTCACCTCCACCCAACTTCACAGGAGAGAGCAAGTCTGGACCCAGGTCCAGTTTCACACTAAAGATCTACAGAGGACAGACTACACCCTGTCAGAGGGTGCTAGGACATACCCCGGGAAGACCCTAATTGGAATTACCAAACTTCTGGGGTCCACCTCCTTAACCACATGGTCTAGTGTCTCTTAGAAGGACTAAAGAAAGTAGCCCATAAGGCTGTCAATTATGACAAATTAAAGGAAATAACTCAGAAACAGGATGAAAATTCTACCCAATATTTAGCCCATTTTAATGAAACCTTCCAGCCCAATATTTAGGCCATCTTAATGATAGCCCACCCTATCACTGAAGAGCAACAAAGGCAAACTCATTATTAACATGCATTTTATCTCTCAGTCTGTACCCAATACCTGAAAAAAACTCCAAAAATCCCCCTATGGCCCTCAGACCCCCTAGTGAGATCTCATTGACCTGGCCTTCAATGTCTTCAATAACTGAGAAGAGGCCTCTAAGTAGCAGTACCTCTCAGAGCTCCAGTTATTGACTTCCACTATTAGACAAAACCTGGCTACTTCTCAAAACTCCTTTCAACAGTCTGAAAAAAGAAAATCTCCCCCGGGGCCATGTTTTAAATGCAGTATGCGGAGACACTGGGCAAAGCAATGCCCAAATCCAAATCCTCTCCCAAAGCCATGCCTAGCCTGCAGAGGTCCTCACTGGAAGTCTGACTGCACAGATCCTTCTGAGGATCTGGTTTGCAGCCACTCCCAAGACCTGGCTGAATTTCCCGACCTCTTGGGCCTAGCTACTGAAGAGTGACAATTTCCAGAGATTCAGACACCACTTGGACAATTATGAGAACTGAACTCTGAGTATTTTTGCTACTGAAAGGTAAGCCAATCTCTTTTCTGACAGACATGGGGCCACCTTCTCCATGCTACCATCTTATAAAGAACCTTTAAAACAGAGATCTCCGTGGTGGGTATTGATGGCAATTTATTGCGCCCTTATGCTACTCCACTCCTATGGTGTTCACTCTCTGGACACTCTTTCTCACATTAATTCTTTATTATTCCTTCATGCAGCATCCCCCTACTAGGTAGAGATGTCCTCTCAAGACAGTAAGCAACCCTGATGATTCCCACTGGCTCCCACCTCTCACTACCCATCCTGCTCCTCTCTAACCCCTCCCCTACAACCAGCCCCATTCTCTCAATTCAACCTCCCGATAGATCCAAGTATGGGATACCTTTTATAGACTCCCATCATTCACCCATTCTCATGACCCTCCGACCCCAACATTTACATCCTTCCTTAAGCAATATCCATTCTCTAAGGCAGCCTTCAGGGGAGTTAAAACACTCCTCAACTCATCATCAAACTTCTGTCTGCTGGCATTCTCAAGCATATTTACTCACCCTACAACATCCCCATCCTTCCTGCAAAAAAAAAGGAAGAAAAAAAAGGTGGGGGTGTCATATCAGTTAGTGTGGGCTGTTTATGAAATTGTTCAGCATATTCACTAAGTAGTCCCTAATCCCTATACCCTCCTATCTACCATTCCTTCCAATACCTCCCACTACACAGTTTTAGACCTCAAAAATACCTTCTTTACCATCCCCATCCATGAACTCTCCCAATTCCTCTTTGCCTTCACCTGGACCAACCCTGATTCCTCCACCAGCCAACAGCTCACCTGGAAAGTTCTCCCACAAGGATTTAAAAACAGTCCTCATTACTTTGGTCAGGCACTTCATGCCTCTAGCAGTTAACTTTACTAAACAATTCCACGGTTCTCCTTCCTGGGGACTCCAGGATATTTTAGAGTCTGAATTCCTAATTGCACAGCCTCAGATAAACCTCTGTACACCACCTTTAAAGGTTCCCCAACTGAACTCCTAGACCCACACCAGCTTTGGTCAAGTGCTTTCCTCTCCACTCACAGAACCCTCACACTTTCCAGAACTCATTCCATGATTGCTGGCCTTTAATCATGGTAACACTACATCCTTTTCTCAAATCTCCCTCTTTCCCTTACCTAACCCGGAGGACACCTGGTTTATTGGCAGCAGCTGTTCTAAGCCCACTGCTCACTTCATTGCCAAGACAGGCTTTGCTATTGTGTCTTCTTTCCACATTATTGCTTCTATTACTCTGCCCCCCTGGCACCGCCTCACAACAGGCAGAACTCTAGCCTTCACTAAAGTCTTGCAACTTGCATGCGGCCACTCCATTATCATAGACACAGATTCTAAGTATAGTTTCCACATAATCCATCATCATGCAGCCATATGGCAAGAAAGGTTTCATTACTACCCAAGAGTTATCTATTGTCAATGTCACACTCATTAAAAACCTCCTAAATGCAGCCACACTCCCAAAGGAAGTAGCCATCATCCACTGTAAAGGCCACCAAAATAAAACAGATCCAATTTCCAAAGGCAACCAAAAACCAATATAGAAGCCAAATGAGCAGCTCAGCGCCCTCACCCTTATCCCGCTCCTCCTCCCCGTGAAGGCCAGTACTTGTCCTTCAATAAATTCTATCCAGTATATACATCTGAGAAAAAGGACAATTACTGGCATCTTCCCACAAAGGGAGGATAATTCCTTCAACAGGGAAAATTTATTCTTCCTTCCTCCCAAGCACAAAATATCCTATCTTTCCTCCACAATAGCTTTCACGGTGGCTTCAAGCTTCTTTACACCCTTCTTTGTCTGCTCCTTTCTCACCCACAATTATCTTTCTTTTTTTTTTTTTTTTTTTTTTTTTTTGCAGTTTTTGGCTGGGGCTGGGTTTGAACCCGCCAACTCCAGTATATGGGGCAGGCACCCTACTCCTTTGAGCCACAGGCACCACCCAATTATCTTTCCTTTTAAAACAGTCTTGCACAATCTGCACCCAGGTCTCACCCCCCAGGGAGCCTTAAAAACATCCCTTTTCCCACACACATCAGGCCCGGGGCCAAGTCCCCAGATAAGACTGGCAGAAGGACTTTACCCAAATACCTCCTGTATGAAAATATAAACTTCTTCTAGTTTGGGATGATACCTTCTCAGGATGGGTTGAAGCCTTTCCCACAACAGGCTAGAAAACCCATGAAGTTGTCTCCACCTTCCCTCACAGTAATCTAGATTTGACCTTCCCTGCTTTCTTTAGTCAGACCCCTCTCAAGCCTCACAAGCCCTAGGAATTCACTGGTGCTTACTTGTGCCTTACAGGCCCCAATCATGAGGGAAGTAGAACAAATGAACAACATCCTTAAACAACATCTCAAAAATTAGTGCTCCAACACAAATAAGATTGGATTAAGCTCTTCCCAATTGCTTTACTCCACATTCATTCCACCCCTCGCAAACCTATCTTTTATAGCACTTTTGAAACAAGGTATGACAGAACTTTTATTCTGGGCCCAAACCCTCCTCCAGACTCTATCATAGGAAACTATTTTCCGGTCCTTCAGGAAACCGGAGAGGAACTTAGAAAAACAAAAAACCAACTCCTACCCCAACCCTCACCAGAAAAACTCAGAGACCAATTGGCAGGACATGTTTTCCTCAAATCTCCCTTACCCTGCAGGACTCTATCCCCTCACTGGACAGGCCCTCACACCGTTCTCTACAGCACCCCCACGGTTGTTTATGTCTCGGACCCCCCAGTCTGGATCCACCAAATAAAGCTGTGTCCTAAAGGACTTCTAACACTGGAAGACCCCCCACTGGAAATCGCAAGTACTATCCCCTGTCGCCTTAAAACTCACCAAAATCCCCAAAGAGTTCACTTCCCCATAAATGTGCAACATTCCTCCTCCAACCTTCCCTTTATTACATGACTTTTCTCAAGATGCCTGACTACTCTCACACATTCAAGTCATGGAAAAAGCCCAAGTGCCCATCGATCCACGAA
>CAUYPK010102671.1:0-16292 GCA_963574355.1 Loris lydekkerianus
CATTGATATGATCATGGGGCATCATATACTAGCTTCATAGAACATTTGACACATTTTCATGCCAATATTCAACATAGCCTTCCTGGCACTCAGCAAATGTGAAATGTAAATGTCATGCCACGGTGAGTGGGCTATTCTCACATCACAAAGAGATGTAAGATTAGGTGATATCTCTGGGTGGTTTTGATTTGCATTTCTTTGATGGTCAGGGGTAACAAGCATTTTTTCAAATGTTTGTTAGCCATTCAATGTCTGTCTTCATCAGAGAAAGTTCTGTTCATACTCTTGCCCATAGGTACATGGGATTGCTTACACTTTTTCTGATGATTAATTTGTGTTCTCTGGAGATTCTAGTTATCAACCCTTTGTCAGATTGATACCACACAAATATCTTTTCCCATTCTAAAGTTTAGCTTTCTTATTTTATTGTTGTGTCCTTAGCTGTGCAGAAGCTCTTCAGCTTAATTAAGTCCCATTCGTTAATTTTTGTTGTTGTTTGCAATGACTTCTGAAATTTTTGTCATAAAATCTTCCCCTAGTCCGACATCATCAAGCGTTTTCCCCACGCTTTTTTCTAAGATTTTTACCATTCCCTGTCTCAGATTTAAGTTTTTTATCCATCTTGAGTCAATTTTTGTAAGGGGTGAAAGATGTGGGTCCACTTTCAGTTTTTTAACATATGTTTATCTAGTTCTCCCAACACCATTTGTTGAATAGGGATTCTTTTCATCACAGTATGCTTTTGTTTGGTTTATCAAAGATCAGATGACAAATAGAGATTGGTGTCATCTCTTGGTTTTCTATTCTGTTCCATATGTCTATGTCTCTATTTTTGTCCCATGCTGTTTTGATTACTGTGGATTTGCAACATAGACTGAAGTCTGATAGGGTGATGCCTCTGACTTTCTTTTTATTGCTAAGAATAACCTTAGCTATATGGATTTTTTTCTTGTTCCATATAAAACGAAGTACTATTTTTTCTAGTTCTTCAAAATATTATGATTGTATTTTAATTGAGATTGCTTTGAATCTGTAGATTGCTTTAGGTAGAATAGACATTTTGATAATGTTGATTTTTCCCAGCCAAAAGCATGGTATGTTCTTCCATTTTTTAGCATCTTTGGCAATTTTTTTTCTTCGGGTTTCATAATTCTCTTTGCAAAGATCTTTCACCTCTTTTGTCATGTATATTACTAAGCTTTTCCTTTTGTTTGAAGCTACTGTGAAGGGAAATGCGCCCTTGATTTATTTCTCAACTTGGCTATTATTGGCTTATACAAGGGCTACTCATTTGTGGACATTGATTTTATACCCTGAGACATTAGTATATTTCCTGATAACTTCCAAGAGTTTTGTGGTTCAGTCTCTGGGGTTTTCTAAGTGTAACATCATATCATTAGCAAAGAAGGACAGTTTGACCTCCTCTGCCCCCATTTGAATGCCTTTTATATCCTTCTCTTGCCTGATTGTTTTGGATAAAACTTCCAGAAATGTTGAATAATAGTGGCAATAGTGGACATCTTTGTCTGGTTCCAGTTCTAAGTGGAAAAGCTTTTAGTTTTACATCATTTAATATGATGTTAGCTGTGGATTTGTCAAAGATGGCTTCATTCAGCTTAAGAAATGTGCCACCTATGCCTATTTTCTTAAGTGTTCTTGTTAGGAAAGGATGCTAAAGTTTATCAAATGCTTTTTCTGCATGTACTGAAAGGATCATATGGCCTTTGTTTTGCTTCTATTGATATAGTGTATTAAATTGATAGATTCGGGTCTGTTAAGCAAAGCTTGCATCCCTGGGATGAAGCCTACTTGATCATGAGGCATAATTTTTTTAATGAGTGGCTGCAATCTATTAGCTAAGATTTTTGTTGAGTATTTTTGCATTGATATTCATTAGTGAAATTGGTCTGTAATTCCCCTTTTGCTTGGGTCTTTTCCATAGAAAATGTTAGGGAAGGTTCTTTCCTTCTCAATGTTTTGGAATAGGTTCTGCAGTACAGCTATAAGCTCTTCTTTGAAGGTGTGATAGAATTCTGATGTGAGGCCACCTGGTCTTGGAGTTGTTGTTCATGTTGTTGTTATTGTTTTTGTTGAAAGCTTTTTTGTTGTTTCTGCTATCTCAGTACTTGATATTGGTGTATTCAAGACATTTATTTCTTTCTGGTTAGGTCTAAGAAGATGGTGTGATTACAGGTATTGGCCCATTTTCCTCCACATTGTCAAATTTCTGGGCATAAATTTTTTGATAGTAGTCAGAAATAATCTCTTGTATTTCTGTGGTATCAGTTTTTATTTCCCCCTTTTCATTTCTGATTGAGGTGATTAACAATTTTACTTTTCTATCTCTGGTTAATCTGGCCAATGGTTTATCTATTTATTTGTCTTTTCAAGGAACCAGCTTTCTGTTTCATTAATTTTTGATAGATTCTTTTATTTTTAATTTCATTTATTTCTGATTTAATTTTGTTTATTTCTTTTCTTCTGCTAGGTTTGGGATTGGATTTAACTTCTTTTTCCATTTCTTTACGATGATTTATTATGTTATTAATGTGTTCTCTTTGTGTTTTTTTTTTTAACGTAGGCATTGAATGTGATAAATTTCCTTCTTAATACTGCTTTTACAGTGTCCCATAGTTTTTGGTAGCTTGTGTTTTGTTGTTTTTCATTGTTGTTTTGCTCAGGGAAGTTAATTATTTCCTTTTTTCATCTCTTCCTTGACTCAACTGTCACTCACCATAAGGTTGTTTAATTTCCCTACCTTTGTGTGGGGATGACAATTTTTGTTGGAGTTGAGTTCCATCTTTATTGCCTTGTGGTCTGTGAAGATGCAAGGTAAAATTTCTATTCTTTTGATTTTGTTGAGGTTTGATTTGTGTCCTAGGATATGATCTATTTTGGAGAATGTTCCATGGGCCATGAGAAGAGCATATATTCTTTAGCATTGGGATGGAGTGTTCTATATATGTCTATCAAGCACTGTTGTGCTAGGGTCACATTTAAGTCCCTGTATCTTTGCTCAGTTTCTGTTTAAAGGATCTGTCCAGCTCTGTAAGAGGAGTATTAAAGCCCCCTGTATTATGATGTTATGGAATATCATACTGCTCAGAGTAATTAAGGTATGTTTCAAAAATCTGGGAGCACTTAATTTGGGTGCATAAAAATTTAGAATGAAAATGTCTTCTTGTTGTATTGTTCCCTTGACCAATATAAAGTGTCCATCTTTGTCTTTTTACTTTAGTTGCTTTAAATCCACTCTTCTCTGAAAATAAGATTGCAGACATATTGTCATGAACGTGTCCAAAGTCAAGACAAAAGAGAACATTCCACAAATAGCCCAGAGTAAGCACCAATTGACCTACATAGGCAAATGCATCCTCTTTTCTTTTGAATTTCATTTGCCTGAAAAAATTGTTTTCCATCCTTTAACCCTGAGGTTTAATTTGTCCTTCAAGGCTAGGTGTGTTTTCTGCACACAACAAATGGGTGGCTTGTGTTTTTTAATCCAATCAGCCAGTCTATGCTTCTTCAGTGGGAAATTCAAACCATTAACATTTATTGAGAGAATCAGTAAGTGTGGTGAAGTTCTTTCTATTCATCTTGTTTTGTAAAAGTCCATAGCTTAGTTTTATCTTTGGCATCATTGTGGATACTAGGTTTTGTCCTTTAGTTTCTGTGTGTTTAGTTTTCTGGTGGACCATTGTAGTGGTCAGTATGTAGAATAGGTTTAAGTATTCCTTGTAGAGCTGGTCTTGTGGCAAACTTTGTCAATGTTTGCATATCAGTAAATGATTTTATTTCTCCATCAATTTTAAAGCTTAGCTTAACAGGGTATAGAATTATGGGATGAAAATTGTTTTGTTTAAGTAGATTAAAGGCAGATGACCATTGTCTTCTTGCTTGAAAAGCTTCATTTGAGAAGTCTGCAATCACCCTGATTCATTTGCCCATGTAGGTTAATCAGTGCTTATTCCTGGCTGTTTGCGGAATGTTCCCTTTTGTCTTGACTTTGGACAAGTTCATGACAATGTATCTTGGGAAAGGTCTATTTGAGTTGAGACAACCTGGGGTCCAATATGCCTCTGAAAGGAGTGTGCCAGAATCTTTGGTGATATTTTGGACATTTTCATTTATGATATCCATTTATGGCCTCCCTTTCTCTGAAGCCTTCTTCTTCTGCTTCTGGAATACTTATAACTTGTGTCTGACCACTTCATGAAGTCTCATAATTCTGTCAGTGAACATTGTGCTTTCTCTCTCTTTTTCTGTCTCTTTAATTGCCTAAAATAGCTCAACAGCTTTATCTGAGATTCTTTCTTCTGCATGGTCTAATCTGTTATGAATAGTTTCTACTTCATCTTTAAGTTCCCTGATTGATTGCTTCAATTCCTTAAATTTCATTATATCCTTTCTATATTCTTCATATCATTCATCTCTTATTTGATTCTACTTTTGGATTTCCATTTAGTTATTTTCCACATTTTCAACAATTTCCTTCATTGCTTTTACCACGCATATTTTAAATTCCCCTTCTGTCATTTCTAACCCCTTTTTTTTTTTTTTTTTTTTTTTTTTTGCAGTTTTTGGCTGGGGCTGGGTTTGAACCCACCACCTCCAGTATATGGAGTCAGTGCCCTACTCCTTTGAGCCACAGGCACTGCCCTTCTAGCACTTCTTTATAGGTGGAATCCTCTATAGTAGCTACCTCATGATCCCTTGGGGGGGGGGGGGTTGATCTGTTCTGATTTTTCATGATGCCAGAATTTTTCTGCTGTTTCTTTCTCATGAGATGCCAGAACTTCTTTGTCTGTTTCCTTGCCCATGTTTTCTTTTCACTTCTTTCTACTCTTTAAGTTACCATGCCTCTGACCTAAGGTTTAGTCCTCTGGTCAAGGACTATAATTCTTGCCCCTGGTTAGCAAGAATGGATAAAAGAAAGAAAGAAAGAAAGAAAAGATAAAGGAAAGCCGGTAGTGAAAGGTAAGAGTGACAAAAAGAAAAGAGGAACAGAAAGTAAGAGACAAGAGTAATAGTAGTGTACAATAGAGTATTTGACCCACACTCACAAATTGCAACCTCTGGGGGAGCTGGCTTAGGTGAGTGCCTTGACATCTGCAGCTCTTTTCCACCCTTAGAAGAGACAGGACCCCACACCTCCACCAAATAGAGAAAAAAAACAAAAATACTATAGATTGAAACAAAGCAAACAAATAAAAAACTTACAGGGATAAAATTGGGGAAAAAAATAAATAACAGGGGCAGAGAAACTAATAAAAATGAAGCCCTTATTATTAAACAGGGCAACAGTGAAAAATTATATTTACACAGGAAAAATGAAGAAAAAGGGAAAAAGAAAACTCTAAGGGGAAAATAGTTTAAAAATAATTTTGTATAGAAAAAAATAAAACTATATATATACATATATTTGAGTATTGCCTGGGCAACAGGTGGTCTTCTAGGGTATGAGATGCTAATCACAATATGCTGTAAAAGATAGAAACTGGAAGCCTCTGATGGACTTCTTTGCCCTCAAACACCTCAGGATTTGGGATCTGAATCTCTTTTCAGCCTGCTTAATAGATAAACCTCAACCTTTCCAAACCATGTCCCTTGGCTAAGCAGTGGCTTTCCCAAGAAAGCGTGTGTCACTTGGATCTCTCCAGAAGTGACTGCCCACTTATCAGGTGTGCCAGAAATGAACTTGCTCCAGCTCTCGTTTCTCTCTAGAAGGCTGAACTTGCAAGGCAGCTATCCTACACTGGATGCACCCAGCCTGCAGCTGAACAATGAGAGCTCCATTCTTCCCTGGTAACTCAGTCCCAGCCTCTGGGCACTATTCAAAGTCACTTACTCCCTTGCCCAAGGTCTCCCAAGGCAACTCAACCAAGTGCCCAAGTCAAAGAAACACACACACACACACACACACACACACACACACAGAGGGAAGGCCTTCCCTGTCTGCAAACTCTCCCCACTGCTGTAGCTGCTGCCACTGCAGCTACTGCAGCCACCACAGCTGGCTGGCCTCTGACCAGTTGCAAATATTTGCTCCTACTCCATTGTTTTCATACTCTTCTTAGGGTCCTAACATCTCCTGCTGCCTCTGTGTGCCCCCCAAAGGGAAGTTTCTGGGTAGAGCCCACAAGCCCGATGTGGCTGGAGTCTTATCTCCTCATTATCACTATGCCCGGTTGCAAAGAATCTGCCTCTAGTCTGCCATCTTGCTGTGCCCCCGGTTAGTTCCACTTTAATAGTGAGTACGCATGGTAGTTGTTTTTCCATTCTTGAGATACTTCACTTAGGAGAATGGTCTCCAGTTCCATCCAGATTATTGCAATAAGGTATTAATTCATCATTTTTGATTGTAGAGTAGTATTCCATGGTATACATGTACCACATTTCATTAAGTCATTCATGACTTGATGGGCAGTTGAGTTGATATCACATCTTTGCCATCGTAAAGTGTTTGGGAATAACATTTGAGTAAAGGAGTCTTTTTGATGAAAAATCTTTTTCTTTGGGCACATACCTGTAAATGAGATTACTGGATTGAAAGGTAGGTCTACTTTTTGTTCTTTGAAGGATCTCCATACTGGTTCCAATAGGAGTTGACTAATTTGCAGTTCCACCCTCAGTGTGTAAATGTTCCTTTCTCTCTGCATTCACACCAGCATCTATTGTGTTTGGACTTTTTAATAAAAACAATTCTAACTGGTGTAAGGTCTCACTGTGGCTTTAATTTGCATTTCCCTGGTGATTACTTTATGGGGGCGGGGGGCTTTTGTCATATGTTAATTGGCCATTTGTGTATGTTCCCTTTATAAATTTCTGTTTATGTCATTTGTCCAGTTTTGGATGGGGTTTTGTTTCTTTCTTGCTTATTTTATTGACTTTGTAAATTCCGTGTATCAGTGCTTGGTGGGTTATATAGTTTGAAACTATTTTCTACCATTCTGCAGGTTATCTCTTCATTCTGTTGATTATTTTCTTTGCTTTGAAGAAGTATTTCAATCTAATGAACTCTCATTTGTTTGATTCTGTTTTTTGGGTTTTTTTTTTCACTGTTGGTGAATTTGTCACAAATTCTTGGGTCTTAGCCATTAATTCTTTGGCTAGGCTAATGTCTGACAGAGTTTTTTCTACATTTTGTCCTAAAATATTGATGATTTCATGCTTTCCATTTAAGTCTTAATCCCATCTTGAAATACTTTTCATATACTGTAAGAGATAGAAAATTATATTTTATCCTTCTACATGTGCTTATCCAGTTCTCTCAACCCTCTTAAATATGGCTTTCTTTCCTCCACATTTTTTTGTTGTCTACTTTGTGAAAGATCAGTTGACTATAGGTATATGGTTTTATTTCTGGGTTCTCTATTCTTATTCAATGCCCTATGACTCTACCATTCTGTCAGAACCATGCTGTGTTTGTTTCTATACCTCTGTAGTTTAATTTGAAGTTAAGTAATGCAATGCTTCCAGATTTGTGCTGTTTGCTTAAGATTTCTGTGGATATTTGGCCTTTGTCTTGGTTCATAGTAAACACAGAATTATTTCTTCCAGATCTGTGAAATATGATAGTGGCATTTAATCTGTAAATCACTTGAGGCAGTATGGAGATGTTAATAATGTTTATACCAAGCCATGAACATTTGATATTTTAGGGTTTATTTATACCATATATGATTTCTTTCATCAGTATTTTGTATTTTTCCTTGTAGAGATCTTTCACTTCACTAGTTAGGTATATGTCTAGCTATTTTATTTTATTTTGTCTATAATAAATGGTACTGAGTCAGAAATGCCACTGAATTTGGGCATTGATTTGGTAACCCGAAAATTTGCTGAATTTATTTATCAATTTTAAATATCATTTGGTGGAGTTTTTGGGGTTTTCTAAATACACTAGATGTGTTATAAACCTTTCTGATTGATGACTACCCTCCTCTGATCCCAAATTTCATTTTGATACCTGATCACCGAAGTGATGGTATCAGAAGGTGGAGTGATTTGGTAGGTAATGAAGTTGCCATGAAAGCAAAGCCTTGTAGAGTGAATAGTCAACCAGAGAGTTGTCTTTCACCTCTCACCATATAAGGACACAGAGAGTTTAGACACTGACTAGAACCTGAAAAATAAGATAATTCGTGTTTGAGATATTTTGAATAGAGCTTAAATAAGACGTTGTATAATCATTGAGGAAGAATTTATGCTAAAATCAATTACTATCCATAGTGTAACTATTCCAGGTACTAGATACCCATGGGGGGCAGAAGGGCTCTCAGGAGCTCCTGTTACTATGTTTATGATCTGTGTTCTGATTACTTGGGGGTGTCAACTGTGAAAATTCATGGAATGTTCTAATTATCTGCATATTTGTTTCACTTTACCAAAAAGGGTAAAGAAAATCTCAATTGTGTACTCTAAAAATTCCTGCAATATTATAATAGTCTGCCTATTTGTGTGCTTTAAAAAGGAGGTAAGGAAAAACTCAATTTACATATGTGAAGGTGAGCACAGCCAATGCTAAAACCTGAATGTGGTTGGGAGACAAATCTAAGATTTTGAAGACAGATCAAAGACATTTTAAAATTATATTGATCAATGACATGAAACCAGAATGGGGAGGAGGGCAGAGATGTGATGTGGAGAGATATCCAGAAGTCATTGTACATATATTAATAATAAGGAGTAACAGTTCCAACGACATTAAAATAAACAGAACAAAGACAACCATTAAGCAATGGAAGGCAATTTCTCAAATTGAAGATTCTTTCAACTTCCCATCTAAACTGCCTGGATTGAAGCAGCAATGAAAGTACACCTATGCTTATTTAGGTAATATTCACCAAACTCTACTTCACCTGTGACAGTTTAAGGAGAAGCAAAGATTTAAATGTTTGTGAATAAGACTACCTCTCTATAGAGGAAAAATGTCATTCTGGTCTTCGATATCTTGTTGGAACTGCAGACAGCTAAAACATAATAAAAAAGTGAACCACTGAATAAATGAACCAAACTGAAGAATCTTACATTGATGCAAGATACTATATCTGATCTACATTGAGGAAAAAATGTGCAAAGATTCAAACTGCATATCAATTCATACCCTTGTGAACTTTAATTAAAAAATAAATTGAACAGAACAGAGACCTGTTTCATCAGGGAGACATGAAAAGAGACTGAAAGAGGTGTTGAGCAAAGGTTTTGTGGCTAAGTTTTGAAAACATTCCCAGCCATAGACTAGGGAACTGTTGTGCCATTTCCTATGAAGAGTCATGGAAAATGCAGGCACATTTAATTGAAATTTAAAATTACAAATGCTTCAGGATAGCATGGGAGATGTTATGGATGGGTTGACCTAGAACCCAAAACACAAACACTTGCATTTTTTTTGTATTATGAAGGGAAACTCCCAATACTCCCACTTTTTGTAAGATGTCCTATATTATAGATCTTACCATCTGTACTTAGTTGTTCTTCTGTCATGAACATTCTGTGTGCTCCTTTTAGTTTTTTTCATTTTTGCTTCTTTGAGGGAAATGTTAAATATTATTTCAAATTTATAAGTTATGCACTATATTTTGGTTCAATAAATAACTTTTCTGAGAATAGCATAGCTTAATAGAAGTATCAGGCAAGCTCACAATGTAATATAAAGTGATTTAGCAACCACAAGAAAAAGGACAAAATCAAGATGAACTTATTTTCATAATATATTTATATTTCCTTTAAAATTGTTAAAATATACTCATGTAGCAATTATAAAGATTAAGTTGATGTTTTTATACTCTTGTCTATTATGAAAATATTTAGAATTTCATGCATTTTCAATTTACAGCTTATCTTATATCAATCCCCTTTCAGTACTCATTAGCTATGTGGAATCTCATTCATACAAACCCTTATGGGAACTTTTACCTTGTAAGTGAAATCTGTCAGTAGCAATTAGTATTTCTCACTGCTGTTTGAGAAATGGTAATTCTCCTCTTTGCAAGGGAAGAAATAAATTTGGAAAGAGTATTATTACTTTTCATTAGTACAAAAGGGCAAAGGGTTGGGTAGGATGATGACATAATTCCAGTAAGCCTCTCAAGTCTTGGGGGTTTCTCAGGTATATAAAACAAATGAAGAGTCATGAGGTTGTTTAAACAGTACAATAAAACAAAGAAACTTACTAGCATTAGGATACTGTGGGTGGCTTTGATTTCAGGAGAGGGCTGGGAAGAGAGGCTGGGGCTGTGGAGATGCTGGGCTCTCCTGTGGTGTCTGTGGAGGACACTGACCATGTAGAGGCTGGAGCAGACCTTGAGGACCATAAACAGAATATCTCGAATCACTATGATGCTCAAAAATGAGGGTGAAGGGAGTTTAGTACTCTTAGCTTGACAATATGCATGCACATACCCCAAAGCAACAATAGTGACATTGGTTCTGGCTACTACAGCTTCAATAATGGAGACATAGATCAGCATGTTGAGGATCCAGAAGAACAGGAGAGAAGGAAAAATGCAGGTAGAGAGCTCAGACTTAAGCCACGCCCATGTAGAGTTCCTGGGGCTGATTGTGATGGATTGAAACATACTCAGGAAAGATGTAGTACAAATGGAAAGACCCCAGGTAACTCTCTTTATATACAAACTTGCTTTACAGCTAACATCGTTCATAGTATTGCTTACCCCAAAGGATGACATGATGTCTGGTGTCATTGCAAACTTGATGTTCAAAACACTAACTAATGTCAAGTGCATGAAAATCAAATCTATGGGCTTGCTCAAGTGAGACTGAATGAAATATATGTGCACATAGAACACAAAGAGCAGTGAGTTCCCCATGAAACCAATGCAAGTTTGAAAAATGAGAACAGACCCCAAAATTATGTCAACCTGAGTCGTTATCATAATGATGTTTCAATGGTTCCAATTAGGTAAGCCAGTCCTCACTGCAAAATAAGTTGCCTATATAGTAAAGTTATAAATAATGGAGCCTGTGGAAGAATATAATGATTGAGAATACAATATGAAGGAGAAGTCTTGAAATGTCCAATTCTTCTGTATTTCAAACCCAGATGTAGCATTTCCAGAAACTGAATTCCATGGAATCTTCAGAACCTTAGAGCACAGACACAGAAGTTATCCACTAGGTGGTATTGAGATGCTAACACCCAGCATAATAGACTGTCACCTAGGTGGCCATGGTGCACTATATAACAGAAAACATCCATTTGTAAGTTATTGTTTCATCAGTACCACACTGCATTTTATTTCTGAACCTATGTTCCAATATTTTAAACATTGTAAGGAACATTATACTTCAAACACATAAAGAGCAGCATGTATATTTGAACTTCTCATTGAGAATTTTGATTGCATACATAGGCCCTCCCAGATAATGATGAATTTAAACAATTATGTAACCCACAGTTTTCTAAGTGGGGCCTGTTGCCTCCCACATGCCCAACCCCAAACGCCAATGGCAGTGTTCTCAGACATTTTGCTTTTTTCAGCTTGGTGAATGACCTGCAGTGGGGAGAAGCCCGGAATGCTGCTAAATATCCCATAATACACAGGACAACCACAGAACAATGGGTTTCTAGCCGCAGCTGGTAACTGCATTCTGGGTGATGAATCCAGTCTAACAAATAGTCCATGTATCTTGTTGATTGCAACACGTGTAAAATCCACATTTTTGTTTGAATATTTGGGGTACTTGTTTTGGAACCAGGAAGAGCAGCTTTACAAATGTAGTTAGAATAGGAATGATATAACAGACACTAGGTTGACTTAAAGTAATAAGGTTGACATTGCATCTATATTTTTTGGAGTTTGGCACTGTTTATTATATTATTCTCTCAGAGACCCATTCTTCTACTTGTTTGGTTATTTCCATGGTTATAAACACAACCCTTTTTTCCATAATAGACATTGAGTGAATTCTGTATGTGTTTCCTCCTTTGTACTGAGAAAGTCCATAAGACCATTCTGAATTTACCAAGCTATATTCTCTCCATTCAACATCTCTCTCTACCCTGGAATCCATCTTTACTATAGCAATAATATTTTCATAATCTAAAGATAGGGAAGAAAATCTAAAGCACTTATAGAACATCCATTATAAGAGACTGTTATTCCTCCATCTGTTGTTATGTTCCTTCCACAAACTTTGTGATTTAGCTTTATTATTTTGAATTATTTGAAATTGTGATCCTTGATATGGTTGACCGTTGTTGACTACACTCTAGTTATTGTAAATGCTTCATATACTTAATATGTGGTAGGAGAGTTTTAGGCTCACCTTTAAGCTCTATGACTACATTTTTTGTGCTGTTCAGTAAGCAGTGATACCTCTCAGTTCTTACCACTATAGCCTGAATTTGTTCTTCAGTTCTCTTCTCTCCTTGCTCCACACATCTTCCCTTTGCCACAGCAACTCGTTCATAGTTTTTTCAGCCAAATCAATCCCAGAACTTTGTTTGTTATTGAAGGAGTAAAGATTTCTCTCTGATAAGGGTTGGAGGCTCTAGATAGCAAAACAAGCTCTCAAGAACCTGAAAATATCCAGCCTCATCTCCATACAGTTTGTGGCTGAATAAACAGTGACTGCCCTCCCCAGCCATGCCCAACTCCATGCCTAGCAATAGAAAATGTAAACAACCTATAACGAAAGATATAATCATCTGTAGCTTTCATAGGTTAATATACACTACATTTATTAAAGGACAGAAAATTAGAAATACAGACAGACAAATAGTTGGAAATCAGAAATAAAAACAGAGCAATGTGTTGACCAGATGTATAACCAGGTTGTGGGGATTTTCAACTAACTAGTGTAATGTGACCTGAGTCAAAATTAATGAAAATAGGGTGATGAAAACTTTTTGGAACAAGGAGTCAGTATGGGTATCAAAGCTTAGAAAACTGTGTAACTTTAGTGAAATGCTAGAAAAAAACAAAAAGAGGGGTAGAGAAATTTAGTAATGATGATACTGTGAAGCAGGGAGCAGAGGGTCTGCAAATCTCAAAACCATGGATATATGGTCAAGAAGGTTGGCTTAGAGAAGAATAACTTGAGGAGAGGTCTTTGAATCTGCCATATCAGAGAAAAGTACATAAATGAGCATGGAAACTGGCTTGAGACCAGTGTTGGAAAATCACATTGGAAGCTGGGAGTGGCAGAGAGCTTCTGTGTCTGTCATGGAAACTGAATGACATAATATTTCAAAGGTTAAAGGTTTCTGTTTCCCTCCTATCTTTTAAAGCACATTGTGCCACCTCTAACCCAGAGATTTACAGAGCAGGGTACTCTGAAAAGTATGACTTTCAACAGTTCCAAGTTGACAAAGTAAAATCAAACACAGTTCACTCGTTTGTCCTTTTTTAAAGGCAAAGTATGAGAGTCTTCCACTCTCATTTGTAGAATAATGAGAGTATTCCACTCTCATTTGTGAATGTGGCATCCTGACCTGCCCTTTTTTCCCCCAGGTAAGGACAATAGCAAAACCAATTCCCGATGCCATGGTGCAATCCCTCTAAGAGCTGAAAACTTAAAAACCATCTTTATAACAGAGGATACAAATGTTCCATACAACTGAATTTGTGTTCTGTTTGTTCATCTTAAGTTTTACAATATCTTGTCCATTTTATATTGTGGAATCAGCATTGAAATCAGTTCTGATATCAAAGCCATGGTAATCTAAACAGTAGAGGAGTGGCATAAAAATAGACTGGTTGACCAAATGAATAAGATAGAGATCTCAGGGGTGAACCCACACAATATGGTCAACTAACTGTTTTACAGGCACCAAGAATCCACAATGCTGAAGGAATAGTCTCTTCAAAAACTGATAGTGGCTAAACTAGATATCCACTTGGAAAATAATGCTGTTGGACCCTCTAACCACCATACGTAAAAATCAACTCAAGTAGGATGAAAGACATGAATGGAAGGCATTGTAAAATGCCCAGATGAATTATTCAGGAAAAGAACTGATGGTTGTTGGTATGGGAAATGATTTTCGGATATGATACCAAATCACAGAGAACAATAACAAAAGAAATTAATAAGTGGGCCTACATGAAACTAAACAGCTTCTGCACAGCAAAGAAAACAATACAATGAAAGCAACCTTCAGCAAGCATTTATAATCCATATATTAGATAGGGGCTTAATATCCAAAATATACCTAAGGAGCTCACACAACTCAATAGCAAGAAAACAAAATAAAGCAATTAAAAATAGGCAAAAGAACTAAATAGACATTCTTTGAAGAATACATCCAAATGGCCAAAATATTCAAAGGTACTCAACACTGTTAATCGTCAGGGAAATGGTGGTCACATGACAATGAGCCATCACCACTTCACAACTGCAGCTGATTACTATAACAAGACTACAAATATGAAGTATGAGAAGCATGTAAATAGAAGGGAACTCTCATGGCGTTATGGTGGGAATAAATTAGAATGGTCCTAATGTGAAACTCTGTAGAGATTCTTGAAAAGATTAAAACTAGAACTACCATATGATCTGTTAATTTCAGATCTGGGCATATATCCTAAGTAACCAAAATTAACATTTCAATGGCATGTCTGCACTGCCATGTTCATTGCAGCATTGCTTATGACAGCAAAGATAAGGAACATCCTAAGCGTCCCTCAGTGGGCAAGTGGATGTGGGAAACACACACACATGCATGTGTACACCCATGCAATGGAATGTTAGGTGACCATATACAACAAGGAAATCCCATCATTAGTGGCAGCGGTGATGAATCTGGAGGATGTTGTATTCAATAAAATAAGTCACATAACTTAAACTTAAGTTTTAAGTTCCCTTATGATCAATGTGGACTCTAACTGTGTCTAACTTAAAGAAACAAGATATAGAATGAAGGTTGCCACTGCCTGAAGTGTAGGGAAAATGGGGTGAAGTTACCACAGGTACAAACTTTCACTTATGAGATGAATGAGTTGGGGATATCCCCATTAATGGTGTGTGTGTTGTATACTAACAAAAGTAGATTTTAAGTGCTCATACCACACACACAAACAAATGTAACTATGTGAGGTGATGGTTATAGTAACAAACTGAACGTGGTAATCATCTCACAGTGCACATCTATCATCATGTTGTACACCCTAAAATAACATTTTGTGTGTCACAATAGCACCTTAATAACACCAGAGAGACATTTTTATTGAAAAACATTTCTTATAGGGTAGAGAATTAAAGATGGCGGCCGAGTAACAGCTTCCCTGCAACTGGGCACAGCGAGTCTGGGGAGACAGGACTCCAGGCATCTCTGGCCGGTGGGATCTGCCTATAATCATCACTTTGAGGATACAGGGAGCCAGCAAGAAACTTCTGGACCCCAAGAAGAGGAAAAAAACAGTGGAGAACTGGCAAGTGATTGCGTGTGTTCTATCGACCTAATCACCCCGGCAACTGTGAGTACAAGCAGCAGTGAGACTGCAAACCAGAAGGGCCTTAACTGTGAACTGTTTTGGTGTTCTTAAACTTGGTAGTCAGTTGAACTGCCTTGGGGAGAGCTTGAGCAGGAGTGTGGAGAACTTTGAGCATTGTCTGGGGCCCCAGACTGAGCCACTGAGCTGGGCACAGGAAGCCACTGGGAAAGAACTGCCCTGGCAAGCTCTGCCCTCAGGGTCCCAGAGCAAGGATCAGATGGGACAAAGTAACCTAGTGACTGAGCAGCCTAAATGCAGGGAGTGAGCTGCCTTACAGCCTTAATCCTTAGGGGCAGAATGAGATGGTTTTGGCACACTGGAGCCTTGGGCTGTTGCCCTGGGTAGAGTGCCGTGATGTCACAGCTCATAGCAACCTCAAACTCCTGGGCTTGGCACCACCCAGACTTCCATAAGAGCTGTGCAGCGACCCCCGACCGGTGACCCACTCCCACTGGGCCTCTGCATTCCCTGAATAGGAACTGTGGGAGCCATGCAACCCTGCATCATCCCTTCTGTGTCCTCCCAGCCTCCACACTAGCCCGTTCATCTGGCCAGGGAGTCTGGTAGCACGTGCTCTCTAAAGCCCTCCCTGCCTCTGCACAGAGCCCTTCTCCTGGCCAGAGATGGCTGGAGCCTTGGGCTCTCTGTGCCAAAGTCACTAGGTGCCAGGCACTCCCAGAACTGTGCACACCACCCCCAGCCCTGTTGCTGGATCCGGGTGTGTCACACACTGGAGCTGCTTCCCCAACCAGAACTCCCTAGCTACAGAAGCCCCAGAGGAACTACACAGGGTCACTCCCTACAAAGATCCAGCAACAATAGAGTGATCCC
>CAUYPK010102672.1:0-13700 GCA_963574355.1 Loris lydekkerianus
CAAGGCCCGGCCTGAAACTGCCTCTACCTAGATACAGCCAATGTGGTACCATGCCACTGGCCCGACCCTGTCACTCACCTCTTCCCCCGCCTTCTTTCCCTGCCCCTTCTCCACAATAAAAAAATAAAAAAATAAATAAAAAAATAAAATAAAATAAAATAAAATAGATGACAATTGAGAATAAAAAAAAAAAAAAAAAAAAAAAAAAAAAAGAATTATTTTACAAAGTGGGACAGGTATGGAAAAGAAGAAAACAACAGAAATCAAGGTTTGTTTCATAAGAGGAAATAAAGTCTCAAAATACCTTGTAAATCATATTCACTCAGATTTTGCTTCATCTATTACATAGGACAGGAAATAGAAATCAATATATGGTGTCTATTAAGACATGTGGTGTTATTATTTCACTTCTTATAGAAAAGGGGATTTCTTTCCTACTCCAGTTAAACTGTGCATTTTTGATACCTGGGCAGGACTTTCTCTCATACAGTCACTGATTTTTTTACGTAATTAAACTTGTGATTGCTGTCATGTGTGAGCAAAAGTATCCTACAGGTGTCGACACTACTCTGAGTGGGAGCTCACGACTGCACATGTGATCTTTGGATGGAATCTCTTTCATTTTGTTCACCTCATTTGTCTCTGAGGGAGTAGTTTATTTTTCCAGCCATGTTACCAACAGGGATACCAGAATCCTGCCTACATTTTTAATCTCCCAGTACTCATTTTATGAGGTTTGTGGAAGTGATTATGAATTTAGTAGCAGGAGTGGAATAAACTGAAAAAAGATTGCTGAGTTCAGCCTCAGCAGGTCCAAGTGCTGTGACATCAACCAGTTGGTTCATTTCTATGAACCTGATTTCTCATTGTTGAAATGAGGGGAAAGGAATGGATTAGATTTTAAAGTCAATTTTAAGATTCATATTCTGCCCTCAGATAAATTATATTTTTAGTTTGGCACTATTTTATATTCTCTATTATAATTCTTGTATTATGTTTTGTTCAAGTTATTTTCACAAATGAGCTGAGAAGTTATAACATGGAATACGTCAGCCAGTTTTGTTTGTTTCAAAGGAAATAAAATAAAGTCCCTCTAAGTCTTTAAGGTACAAACCAACTTAGTCACAGACTAGAGAAAGAAACCAGGACCCTTAACTTTCTAATCAGTGCTCTGGAGTAAATACATATTTATTTAAGAAAAGTCTTTTGTCTGAAAATGCCAGCTATGAATAGGATTCAAACTTGGCAAGCATTGCTGGCCTGTAAAAAAATAAAAAATAAAAAATAAAAAGATGGACTACAATCAGTTACACACTCAGATATTTCTGGAAGTAGACTTGGTCCAGAATGTAAGGTATAAAGGTATACTCTCTCTCTTTCTCTCTGCCTCCCTCCAGAAAATCACATCTATCCTTCAGCACCCAAGGGAACTTTATATAATCTGTTAAAAATAATTAGAAACATCTTTATTCCTTCATTTTATTACTCACATACTTATTTTAAGTTATTTGTTAAAGACATGGCATCAGCCAGACGTGGCAGAGAGTTTTCATATAATGTATGTTCAATAAATACGTATACATGGATTGGCCTAGAGCATAGATATCTACCGGGCAGTTTTGGCACTAAACAATAGAACCTGTTATTTCAACTCCTCATTGGCACTTAGCCTCGTGACCTTTAGTAGTTAATCCAATTCCCTAAGCCTTAATTTCATCATTCCTACCTCACAGGGGTGCCATAAAGATTAAAGGAGATAGTGCATGCACAGGCCTGATTGTTTGTCTTCTCCTGTTAATTTTCTGACTATTTTTATCTTTATTTATGTCCTTCTATTTCTTCTTTTCTTCTTCAAGACATAGGCATGTTTTAGTCACCTTTACCTGCCAGAAGGAATTCCATTAGTACTGCTTTCATTAATACATAATCATAATTTTGTTGCATGCTTTTCTTAAGCCACTGACAACTCCTTCCTAAGTATCCTGGTTTGATGTGAGTCTAGTATGTGGCCCACCTGGGCAAATAGCAGGGAAATGAGAGAACCTGTAGGGAAGAAGAGCTGAAAAGAAGCAGACAGGTTTTAAAAGTAAGCAAAGAAAGAGCAGCCCCCACAGAGGCCAATAATTTAAATGGAAAGGTGATGATGTCTTATCGGAAATAGAAAACACAGAAAGAAGATTAGGGTAAGGTAGGATAAGAAGAGCTCCCATGGGAACTGTTAGCCCTGAAAGAGCTTCACATGCAGAGATGTGGCACACACTGAACATGGTGCAGCACCCGACCCGGGAGACGGTTGCCTGGAGATGTCATCTGTTTCAAGGTTTCAGTGAAGTCATATATTAAATTGTTAATAAAGAGAGAATAATTGGGAAAAGATGGTTAAGGACAAATCCCCGGGTAAATGTCCATATTTAGGAATTAGAAAGAGAAGGAAATGTGTCTTTTTTGATAAATCTACTAAGTACTATCTTCAAAGTTTACATAGGTAAAACTTGAAAGTACTCCTTCAGTTCAACATTACCTCATTACCTTATGTAGATGGTCAATCTGAACATTGAGAGACCAAAGAAACTTACTAGGAATCAGACAGCCTATATACAAACAGACACACACACAATTAATAGTCAATTAAACTAAATAATTTCCTTTTTCTTCTCCAATAATTAATGTTCAGTAGACTATTTTTACAGTGACCTTCTGTCAGTAAAATAGAAAACACATTTTGATGTAGGATCTAGAATAATTTTAAATTAAGCTGTTATCTTTCATAAAGATGTAGACATTGTGTTAGAGCTAAAAAAAAGAAACAATTAGTTCTTGATTTTCTATATAATACACAGTGGTAAATACAAAATGGCAAATAACTTGAAAATGATCATGGTCATGGATGGATTTAGAATATTTTTGTGCTCAACACTTTTTTTTTTCCTGGTCTTTATGTCAAATACAATGGTGAAATAGGATCTGGGAAAAATATATTGCACTGATTTAAACCTTGATCAGACTTTCCCGGTTTTGTTCAGATGCTGAGAACGTCTTCTCAGATGCAGAGCTCCTCAGTCACACTTTCCCTAGAACTATGTTTCTCAAACTATGCTGGATATTGAAATAATGTGAGGGTTTTGTAAAACTACTGATGCCTAGCTCCTATGCCCAGATACTCTGACTTAATTTCCATGGGGTTGCCACCTGGGCATCAAGATTTTTTAAAGTTCCCTAAATAATCCTGGTGTTCGGCAAAGTTAGAAGTAAGAAGGAAGTGTAATAAGGTATTGACTCTCAATGTCTTCCAACCTAAGATGGAAAGAATAAGGAAAGATTAACAGTAGATGTCCACAAATAAGTAAGCGTCTACAGAATTCCTATAAAATTTCCTAAATTTCACTGTTAAGTAAGAATAACTAAATAATACCTTCCTAGATAATAAAAGGGCTACCTGAAAGGATAGACAGAAAACTATACATTGAGATGCTCAAATAATGCACAATTTAGATTTTTAAAAATTATAAGATATGCCACACACTGCAACACACCTTTTAAGAGTTTATGGCTAAAATATCTGTACTTCAAAAAGCAATATTAAAAAGCAATTTTACATTCAAATGGAAATATTAATAACAACATTTATAAAGGTTTTCTGTGTCTTGAGTTTTCAAAGCCTTTTTGTACATTTTTTTGATCAATCTGCATAAGATTCTTTCAAGGTCATATTATTAAAGAATAGAACTCGAAGTACCTACATCATAATTATGTCAATTGTTTGCTTAAAATTAACTTTTGCTTAAGAAAATTAAAATTAGCTTAAAATAGTTTTTTTTCTTTTTTTTTCTTTTAACTAAGGGCCTACCAAGAGTCAAAATTTCTGAAGGCACCTCACTAATCTGTATTTCTCAAGTCAGAAGACTTCTATCCCGAAATAATAAGCACTAGGTTCTGAGAGTATCTTTATGGTCACGAAAAAATGATTATTCTCTTTAGTATATTTCTTGGTTTAATGCTAAATATGCACTTAAGTATCTGAGTCTCTTTTTTCTCAATTGATTGGAACAGGGAAGACATAGATTTTAGGATAACTCCTATAATATTGGATACCTAATATGCACTAAGAATATTGTCTCAAATACTAGAAAAATAAAAGAAAGCATCCCCCCAGCCAGAATGAAAAGTCATAATATGTAGAATCAAGGAATCCAATTTCATATGGAAACATTGTAATTTCAAATTCATGTATTATATTACCTTATATGAAGAAGCAATTGCAGAAAGACTTTGAGCTATCTGTAATTAGGAGCACTAGACTGCTGTCTGAGCTTTGGAAGATGAGTAGCTGCCACTGGCCTTCTAAAATGTATTTTAGAAAAATATTAACAGAAGTGTATTTGCATGCATCTGTGATGAAATTAAGCCTTTCTTGAGTTTTTTATTTCTAGAATTGCCTAGAAAAGATTCAGAATTTGAAACAAATGAACATATTTTCTCAGTAGCATATGCAGTCTAAGAGAAGGAAGATTTCATCTCAAATGCTAATTAGAATTAGTATGTATTAACAGAGAAAAATTATTCTTTTAGATTATTTTCCTTTTTTGGAAGGTGGAACAAATATAAAAGATACCTTTTGCAAAGTAATTTTGCAAACTTCTTTCTTTACTTAACACTATGCCATAAGTATATTATTTTCATTTTTTTTCCTTCTTAGAAAACTTCCTGAAGACTATTTAAATGTCCAGCAAAGAAGCAGACTATCATTTATTTTATAAGTTATATTAGATAACCTTTATTTCCATGTTTTGGCCATGACAAATAATATTATAATAAATATCTTTGCACAGATCCTTTGTCTGTACTGTAGCTTTAGTCATTTCCATAGGAGAAATTCCTAAAAGTAGAATTCTGCTGGATACAGCAGGGAAGATAAAGAATATAAACTCTTTGAAAGTCCACAATACTGACAAACTGTTTCCTCAGAAAGTGGTAAAAATAAAAGCCTTCACTAGTATATTATCAGTGTATGTCTTACTCTAGTATTCTAAAATTAGATACTACATATGTATGTAGTTGTTTGTTTGTTTACTTGTTTATTTATTTTGAGGCAGAGTCTCATTTTGTTGCCCTTGGTAGACTACCGTGACTTCAGCTTAGCACAACTCCAAGCTCTTGGACTCAAGAGATCTTCTTATTTTAGCCTTCCAAGTATCTGGGACTACAGGCACCTGGGCCACATCACTTGACTATTTCTTTTAGAGACTGAGTCTAGTTCTAGCTCGGGCTGGTCTCTGACTCCTGAGCTCCAGTGATCCACCCACCTCGACCTCCCAGAGTGCTAGGATTACAGGCGTGAGCCAGTACACGAGACCTAAATATTATTGTTTTAAACTGTGTTAATCTTACTACACATTTTCAATTCACCAGCATCAATCATTAGTGACTAATCATACGCAAAAGTGATTTTTAACTTCTTGCATATCTAAAAGAAGTGACAACTATTTTATTACTTCTTTGGATTTCAAATACTAGTATACAAGTTTTCCAATTCAAAATGCAAATAAAAGACATTTCTATCCTATGAAACAGAATGTTAGAAGTTCTCAAGAATAAAGAACATTTTTAAATATGTACTATATATTCTAATAACTATTTGGAGATTTTGTTGTTATTGATAAAACTTAATCTCAAAAGTTTTCATAATTTTTAATTTGCTATGTAGCAACAAGGTGATTTGACATCAGTTTTGACTTCAAATTTTAAGTTCTTTTGATTACTTAATTATAAATAAGTAATAGATTTATTTGTATTTCCATGGTTAATAAAAACACTGTGGGATTCACCAAGAACATTTTCTTCTCAAAAGAACATTTTCTTTTCTTAGAAATTAAGCAATGAAAATAAGAATTTAATAATGAATTCATTTAGTAAATTTAAAAAGAATTTTCCTAAAAATATAAATATTGCAAAAAAATGACAGGACAAAAAAAGTATGTTTTAAATTTTATTAAGCCACAATGGTTTAAAAATAATTGAAGGCAGTGGATCAACTTAAACATTGTTTTTTATCTCAATGCAAGAGATTTTTGTTTCTAAGTTCATTTCTTCTTAAAATATAAGACATATCATGCCGTATCACATACTCCCTACATATATATAAACTTTAATGCTTGATGTTCATAAGTCATGATAAAAGTGAATGATATTGCTATATTCAAGGGTATAGAATTGTTATTTAAGTTTTATAGAGGATTAAACATCATACTTACTACAACAGTCACCAATATCATAACTCATCTGAGGAATTACTGAGAACAAGACAGTCTCCTGGCAAAGCCTGGAAATCTCTTGTGACTTGGAAGGTAAGCCACCAAGTAACTCAGTAATCCTGGAGGAGCAAAGTTCAGTCCTGTAGTAGTAAAGCTATTGTTAAACATTAAAAATTTTATGACAGTTCCTTAAAGGATTAGTGGAGAAAAATTGCATTTAGTATTTTGAAGATCATTTCCTTGAGTACATACTCTGTTGGCACCTATGAGATCACTTTCCCGAGATGCAGCCCCTGCATGTCTTTGTTTAGGAATCTTTCTGCCTATTATGTGTCTTCTCAATTAAAGGACTCTGGGAGGAGTGCTCAGGGCTGTCCTGCACCTATGGTTAACCTCACCTCTTGCAACGTGTACTGTCAATCGTGTCTCGCGTGATCATTTATGCGGTTGCGGCAAAGTTTTAAAGAAGTAAAAATTATACAGTTAAGCTTCAGTACTGAGTCAAATATTACAGTTTAAGAAAAAAAAAGCTTTGTCTTCAAATATAATTTCTTTAAAGTATTTGTTTATGAAAATAAATTTATTTTTGAGATAACAATAGAAATTATACTTTGTTTACTATATAAAGCTAATCTTTTGATACTAGGAATGTGTATGTGTGTATATACAGAAGGTGCCAAAAATGTATACACATTGTAAGAAAGGAAAAACTGTATTAAAATTGTAATACTAAACTCACATTTGACTTCTGCAATTGCAAGAGGTGCTCAAATGTGACTTGTAGTCATCTTTTGTGATCAGTATTTATTGAGTAATGCAATTTTAATACTGATTTTTCTTAAAATGTGTATACATTTATTTGATACCCTGTGTATATGTATTTAGTGATACATTGAGCCAAGTTGTCTCTATGTTTACAAATGTACTTTATTTCTATACATAAAAATGGACAAATATTCCTATATAAGCTTGCAAACATAAATAACAGAAACATATTATCTATTACATATGTACTTATTTACATAATCTCTATGCTATATAAACAATATACATATCATATTGATACATAACTGCTTATTCTTTGCATGTGATGAAAGGGAGTGTTTTTTTTTTTTCTCCTTAAAAATAAGTTACACATTTTACTTGTCATAAAATTAGCACAGAGCTTCTTTTAAAGAGAACATTAAATAGTTTTTTTAAAAAATGATAAGTTATAAGGACCCATTATGTAATTATAAAATTTAGGGTGTACCTGCAAATTTTTAAAAGTTATGAAGTATGAATATGGAATGAATTAATTAAAAAGTCCAATATGCTTCATGCTGAAGAACATACAGAGAAGTAGCCTTTTTCTAATCTATTTCTACATTTTATTTTTATCATTTGTTGCCTATCTGTAGGGAGAAAATAATCTTCAAAAATCCAAGATAAGGCACACGTAGGAAGGCAAACAAGTTACTTTCACCCTTAAAAATAAGTATTCACACTGTATTTGAAAAAAAATTAGTTTTGAATTAAAACAATGATTATAAATAAATATGAAAATAAATGCGAGAAAACTCAGAGTGTGTACTCTACAAATGTTTTATTAATCACACCTACCACAATACTCATTTTAATTGTTAATTTATTAAAGGTCAGCTCACTTTTTTTGCCTGGTTCTACCGATCGTGACAATAAATTTTTCTCAGTTGGATTAAAGGTGATTTTCTCACGGAGGTGCTGTGGTTGCTTATTCCAGGCTGTTCCTACCTTGACAATCTGTAAACTAGCCAGGTCTGACATCCTGGGTTAGGAAATCACTAAAATGCAACACTAGTTATTAGATAAGGTCTTTCGTTGTATTTTCCAAAAGCAGATTAAGTTACGAAATATGTTTTAACACTCAGAAGCACACATCCTACTTATGTGGTGAGCTAGGAATGTAGAGAGACCATATGAGATCAAAGGGGAAATTTGCATTTTTTCTTTTTTCTTCAGCTAAAATGTCACTAGTATTACTTCCAAAATTATTGCAATTTACCAGTTTCTTGGCTGACTCTAACCCTCAAGCTCACAAAAATATTTAAAACAGAGATTAAAGAATCTGAAAGAAGCATCTAAATTTTAGCAATTGTCCATTAAGAAAAGAATGCTATCTATTTAATTAACATGTCATGGTTTGGTAGGCCAGGTGTTCCTTAGAAGTTACCTATGCAAGTATTGATCTATCTCCTCATACGAGTTGACAAGATAATGTGGCAACAGAAGCTTTGTCTGAGGGAAAAATTATGTCTAAAGACTTGTTTACTACTTCAACTCTTATTTAAAAAAGAATCTCATAGTAAAGCCTTTCTTCTCAAGTAGGGTTGTGCCTTTAGTACAAGTTAATGCTTGTAGAACAATCTTACTGTGATTATTTGTTGTTCAGCATTTAGATAAATGGATTAGAAATATGTTGCAGCTATTGAGATTTTTTTAGGCTATATTCATCCCCCAAATATGCATAATCTATTACACCCATTTAAATATAGTAGGATTGATTTCAGAACATTTAAAACTTCTGCACAAAATAGAAAAATATACCTATTTTTATGTCTCTTAATATTTGAAAGTATACATTTATATATGCACATATACACACACAAAATATAGATAAGCATAGACTTATACACTAAAATGTGTTTTTATGCAGATCCATAAAGTTGTTAGAATTATTAATGATAATTGGAATGGATGTGTTTTCTTACTATTTCCTTGATAAAAAGAAAATATTAAAGGTGATATATTTGTGAGATTTATAAATAGTTATTAGAGTTATCATAAAATATATAACCACTTTGAAGACATAGAAAATAAGTTGGACTTTAAAAATAAATGTATACTTGATATTTATAGGTTATTGGAGGAGAAAAATGCAATCATGTTTGCATACATGTAAGTCTTTTATATCCAGGTTACATGAATATGGTATATTTTTAAATAACCTCTAGTTTTAACATGAAATGGGTAATTTAAGAACTTTTTATTCTAAAAACAACATCCCTGATATAATGTGTAAATTGAATATGATAAACAAAAAAAAAAAAATGATCCTTAGCATTTTGCTTTTGCCACATCAATAGTCTAAAACACAAAGTGTAGCAAAAAATGTTAGAAATAAATAGCCAACCAACGCTTAACCCAGTCAGATTAGTGAGCTCATTCATCAAACATTCAAGTATCACAGAGTTGTAAGAACAGTTTAGTGACAGTAAGTGAATAGTTCAATGGGGAGAATAGAAAGTCAAGGGGCAAATGGACATATTTTATTTTGAGTATAATAAAATTACCTTTCAAATTGATTGACAAACCATGAATCCCAAAATTTCCTTGTACTACGTGTGTATAATACAGTTCTGATGTCTTTGTGGTTGATTTTAAAATAAAACATCAAATCAGAAAGGCGCTTGAAGTAAACACATTACTCAAAGAATAATCTTGGAATAGGAAATTTTGTTGTTGTTGTTGTGGTTGTTGCAATTTTTGGCCGGGGCTAGTTTGAAGCCACCACCTTTGGCATATGGGGCCGGAGCCCTACTCCTTTAGCCACAGGAACCACCCAGGAAAAATTTTTAAGTAGGTAACAATATTCCAATCGAATGTAGCATAAATATTGGTAAATTCTTCTACCATTTAAACATTTCTGTTGGTCAAGAAACCACAAGGAAAATGCTGTTCAAACAATAAATGAGAAAAATTGTTACACAAAGGGCATAAGAATAGTTAACAGAGATCTTTAATAAAGGCTATTTATAAGTTGTCAATTTACAATTGAATAAAACTATTCAATTGCATGTATGTAGCATGACAGTGAAAACACACAGGCCATGGTATGGGTAGGCAGAGTAACAAAATGCCTAAGAACTTAATGGAAAAAATAAGCAAATCACAGTAATTAATTTTTAAAAAGAGATCCATGGTTAATGAATATATAAAAATATGCTAAAATCAGTCACAATTTTATAGTGTTAATTAAAATATAAAGTATACATACATAGTTTTTTAGTCTCTCAGAAAGCAACTTGATAGAGCCAAGTGTTAGTTTGAGGAAACAGGCATATTATGGTGGGAATGATCTTTATTTCCCATTATTGGTGAGAATGTTAATTGGTGCAAATTGATTGCAGGGAAAGTTAGCAATAGCTATAAAATTTTAACATGCACATATCATTAAGTCAAGAAAGTTAACTTAAATATATATTTGAAAATTTACAAAAGGAAATGTCTTCAAAGATGTTCATATAAGCATAGTTTGGGATTTGAAAAGGCCAAAATAATGATAGGTTGATATCATGGAATAATTTGCATGTATTAAGGCGGATCCACCTGTGATCTAATGTGACTGGAAACACACATACACATGTACACTCACACGCACTCATTCTTCTGCTTGCTTTGAAACTTACTTAAAGGATAAATAATCTATTAATAGAACTTGTTTCTGTGGCAGACTAAGTGGGTGGAAGAAAGTTCTGGAAAAAAATCTGGATGAAAAGGATTCTGGGATATCTGAAACAAATTCTGGAATGGTGAAAAATCGTAGTCACTGACCCGGGAGAGCTTCTTAGGCAAGCTACCAGATCCAACATCTCACCACGGTCATCTTAATCTACCAAGATTTTAGGGTGCATTGATGACTACAGCCCATCATTGTCTACAACAGAAAAACAATAAATATATGAATCTATCACTTTCCCCCCCAAAAAAGTATAAAACAAATCTTAACACAAGAATTATTTTAAGTTTGATTTTATTATGCTCCATTTTAATAGTTTCTTTTCCTATGGGAAAATATTTTGAAGTTTTTATGAATCAGGACAAACATAAGATTTTCTAAGGTTCCATTTTTTTTTTTTTTTTTTTATGATTTCAATACACAATTTACCATCTTTAGTTTCCAAACCAGCATATATTTTGAAACACAAACCTGGTTGCTAGGACCTCTGATACAGTCTAGGACTATGCATATATGTGAAGAATGGATGAATAATGTTTTTCAAAAAATATGTCACAGAAATTGTGAACATAGAGGAATCTAACTTGTGACTACTGAGATGCTTCAGATTAAGAAAATGTGTATGAATCAGTGCTCAACCAAAAATCTAGTAACAGCCATGTCAGGTGCAGAACATATTACACAAAATGGGGAAACTCTTGTTCCGATACAAAGCTCTGATGATATGTTTCACTATCTTGAATGCATTTAAACATATTGTTTGCAAATAACACTAAATCATAGTGTTTTAAAGCATTCTACATAAATCATTAACTTGATACAGGTGGTTAAAGGTTATCTAACTTTGTGATAACCTAAATAGTGATATCTAAATAGTGCATGTAGCACAGATTATTACATCTACTGTGGCAATGGCTTTGTTTAAACTTCACCTAAACATCTAAGAATAATGTTAGCTTTAACTAGAAGATAACCACATTTTCTCATGAATAAACAAATCATTTGATAGTAACAGTATTCAAAACTATTAAAGGTTAAAATTTTAGTGTTGTTATTTATATTACAAAATAGATCCAACAGCAGGGTTTTACCTAAGCCTGTTTTCTACCTGTAGAATAATCAAATTCACAAAGCTACAATAGTTTTGGCATAAATGTGAATAGTATGCTTTTCAATAATCAAGATTTTATAATATTTAATGTATCCACAAAAAATACAAGAAAGTCTATATTTTTGTGTAAAGTTTCTTTTTACACTCATGTATATTTGATTTAACGCAGATAAGCCATATTGGGACATGGTATTACATATTGAAATTTTTAATGTTTTTCAATTCGCAAGTAATAATTTAACATATTCATAGAGTAGATCAGGGTAATTAGCATATCGATCATATCAAATATGTGTCATTTCTTTGAGTTGGGAACACTCGATATCCTCCTTCTAGGTATTTTAAACTATATAGCATATTATTATTAACTACAGTTGTGCTACGTGGAACATCCTCCTAGAACTAATTCCTCCTGCTTGTTGCAATTTTGTATCCTTTAACAATCTCTCCCTATTCTTCCTTCCCCCTACCCTTCCCAGCCTTAGTATCCTCCATTATACTTTTTACTTCTAGGAGATCACCTTTTACTTTCCATATAGAAAAGTATGAGAAAATATTTTGAAATTTTCATGAATCAGGACAAACAAGATTTTCTAAGGTTCCATTTTTTTACGTAATAAAAATTTTATAATTTTTACCTTTTGTTCATATAACCCACAAAAATTCCATTTTCTGTAATCTGTTTTGCACCTGATATGACCGTTACTAGATTTTTGGTTGAGCACTGATTCATACACATTTTCTTAATCTGAAGCATCTCAGTAGTCACAAGTCATATTCCTCTAATTTCACAAGTTTCCACTTAGAAGGTGGAGTCTTTAACTTTCTGTTTCAGGTTTATTTCCCTTCTATTGTCTTCCAATTTCATTCATGTCACAAATTACAGGATTGCATTCATTTTTTAAAATTAATATTAAATCATAGCTGTCACACATTAATGCAATCATGGGGCACCATACACTGGTTTTATAAACAGTCTGACACATTTTCATCACACTGGTTAACATAGCCTTCCTGGGATTTTCTTAGTTATTGTGTTAAGACAATTATATTCTACATTTACTAAGTTTCACATGTACCCTTGTAAGATACACCTTTAATGCCACATGGTATTCCATTGTGTATATATACCACGTTTTCATTATCTACTAATCTGTTGTTGTATATCTAGGTTGATTCTGTGTCTTGGCTATTGTGACTAGAGATGCAATAAACATGGGGATATGGAAATCTGTTCCATAAAATGATTTCCTTTCCTTTTCATAAATGCGTCATAATGGAATTGTTGGGTCTTATGGTTGTTATATTTGCATTTTTTTGAGGAGCTTCCATCCTGTGACTGTACCAGCTTTACTTTTTTCCTTGTCTCTTTACTTTAAACTTCTATCAATCTTAATTAGGTCCAGCTTTGGTGACACTCTCAGAATAAATCTTTAGCTTACATAAGTTGTCTCCTTCAAAGTGTCTTTCCTTGTCTTCACCCCACTTTGGCTAGTCATCCTTTACTCTATTTTATTTTATTTTATTTTATTTATTTTTTTTCTTCTTTTATTTATTTATTTATTTATTTATTTATTATTGTGGAGAAGGGGTGGGAAAAGAAGACGGGGGAAGAGGTGCGTGACAGGGTCGGGCCAGTGGCATGGTACCACATTGGCTGTATCTAGGTAGAGGCAGTTTCAGGCCGGGCCTTCCTGAGTTGTTGCTACGCGGAAGTAATTCGATGGATCTACTTCTAGTCAGGCTCGGGAAGTTGCACTAGGCCTCAGGCACATGGCAGGGCCCAACAATTCCCTCTTTTGTTTTTTGTATGGCGGAAAAACATAGCCCCTGTCTTAGGTTGCCTGCTCTTGCAGTTTCA
>CAUYPK010102673.1:0-17684 GCA_963574355.1 Loris lydekkerianus
AATATTCTGTAGTTAAATTTGATCAACCTTAGGTCTAAAAAGTCATATTTCTCTACTGAAGGATTTCCCAAAGCCTTAGTTTCCAAAAGACCTGATAATATAATCTACAGAGAACTCAAACTGATCAATAAGAAAAGAACAAATAACCCCAATTCTATGTGGGCAAGAGACTTGAACAGAAACTTCTCTGATGAAGACAGGCACATGGCCTATAAACACATGAAAAAAAATGCTCATCATCCTTAATCATCAGTGAAATGCAAATCAAAACCACTTTCAGATATCATCTAACTCCAGTAAGATTAGCCCACATCACAAAATCCCAAAACTACAGATGTTGGCGTGGATGCAGAGAGAAGGGAATGCTTCTATACTGCTGGTGGGAATGCAAGCTAATATGATCTTTTTGGAAAGAAGTTTGGAGAATACTCAAGGAACTAAAAGTAGACCTACCATTTGATCCTACAATTCCTCTACTAGGTATATATCCAGATGATCAAAAATCATTTTACAACAAAGACATTTGCACCAGAATGTTTATTGCAGCCCAATTCATAAGTGTCCCAAGTGCCCATTGACCCATGAATGGATCAACAAATTGTTGTATATATACACCATAGAATACTATGCAGTCATAAAAAAAGATGGTGACTTCACATCTTTTATGTTTACCTGGATGAAGCTAGAACACATTCTTCTTAACAAAGTATCTCAAGAATGGGGGGAAAAAAGTATCCAATGTACTCAGATACTACTATGAAATCAATATATAAGTATCTACAGTCATACCAATGATAAAATGTAACTACAGTCCAGAAGGGAGAAGGGAAGGGGGAAGGGGGAAGAGGTAAGAGGGAGGAGGAGGGAGGTTATTTGGGGGGACCTCACCTAATGTGCATGATGCAATGGTACATTTCAAAACTATTAAGAAAAGAATATAATTGTGATAAATGTGTTAATCAGTTCAATGTAAGCAAGCAGTTCTCAACCTGTGGGTCATGACCCCTTTGTAACAATGAAAATACATCCTGCATATCAGATATTTACATTACGATTCATAATAGTAGCAAAATTACAGTTATGAAGTAGCAATGAAAATAATTTTATGGTTGGGGGTTACCACAACATGAGGAACTGTATTAAAGGATTGCGGGGCATAGGAGGCATTAGGAAGGTTGAGAACCGCTGATGTAAGCATTTCACCTTGTATATCAAATCAGTACACTGAACCCCATAAATGCATCAATGTACACAGTTATGATTCAATAAAAAAAATTTTTTAATGCTCTTATAATGAATTCTGTTCCTCACTTTGTAACTAGCTGTCCCCACACCTAACTACAGCAGCAGTTTCATTACAATTATACCTAAATGCATCTTCCACCTTCTGCTTCCCAAACTCAGTAGCACTGTGTGTGTGTCAGACTCCAGGGGAGACCCACGGGGACCTTCCAGAGTGAAGACAAGAGCACCAGTCAGGGGAATGAGGTGGCATCTGTGTCAACAGCTTGGTCTATTCCAATTCTCTGTAACGTACCAGGGAAGAGACCCTGCCAGAGAAGGGACCTCTGGCCTGGCACACAGTAGGCGCACAATGAATAACACAGAATGAATGAATTAGTTACTTAGTCGATGAACAAAGTATCATGGTTAACAGCCTTGGGTAGCACGTATCTTCTAAATTCAAAAGCTATTCATGTTTAGATGAACCTACATAAACCTACTGATGCCCTTTGATGCTGAGCAGATTCTTAGCTTCCTTTGCTAAGACTGATTCCCAAGGTTCTCACAAGAAACTTCAGGGCAACTGGCCACACCATCTCTTCACCTGAATTGAGCCTGTTTGTTGAGGAACAATGGAATTCATGTTCCACAACAGCAATTCCAGCCTTTAAAGCTGACATTCAATTTCCTCTGACTTAGTCTTCTAAAAGGCTGAGTTCAAAGCCACACGATAAAAAAGATTTCTTCCACGTGCTCAGGAAAGTTACTCTGAGATACGTGCCTATAAGGTCACAAGATGCCTTGACAATTGATGCAAAGGATATTTTATTTATTTGAGGGAAACTGATCTGATTGTCATATAAAACAGGCCAGTTGGCCGGGCACGGTGGCTCTTGCCTGGAACCCCGAGAAGGCTGGCAGGGGAGTTTGAGACTAAGGTAACATAGGTAACTTAGCAAGACCCCGTCTGTACAAAAATAGCGGAGCAGGGTGACCATCTCCTGTAATCCTAGCTACCTGGGAGACTGAGGTGGAAGTATGTTGAGCCCGGGACATGGTGTTGTAGGGTGTTTAGCAGCTTCCCTGGCCTCCACCCACGAGATGCCAGTAGCAACCTCATCCCCTTCCCCCATTATGACAACCCAAAACAACTCCAGGCATTGCCAGATGTCTGCCTCCTGAAGGGCAATTCCATCCCCTGTTGAGGAACACTGATCTAAATCGACCATTTCCTTATTTGGTTGTAAAGGTAAGGATACGGTCCACTAGAGGAGATAATTAAGTTCAATGACATTAATATGCTAACTATAATCATCAGGGCTCACTTGATGTCATGTCCAGGAAAAAGTGCTACAGTTGATTGGTGATGTCTGCTATGGAGTGAGGAAGGGCAGTTTCCCTCACCATTAAACTCACAGGGGGTTGCAAGGATGATTAAAACTGAACTTGGTCTCAAAGAGAGCAAATACCATCTTCCCTTGACACCACAGAAAAAATGGAAACCTCAAAAGCATTCTGTTCTTTAAAATGCATTTGATTATAACATCCTATGAAATGATCCCCAAAAGAAACTATAGTTGAGTGGTCATTAATATGTCTAAGCCTCCCATTCTGTCTGAGCATGCTATACCCCATCAAAGGCTGGTAAGAAACAGAGCTGCCTATACCCACATCCTTAAAAGCTGGAAACACCAAACGCTAACCCAGAAACCATAATTATCCTAAAAGGAAATGGAACCACTTTCTTCTGAACCATGTAATCTATGTTTGAAAAAGAGGGAGGGCGCTCTCTCCAAGAACCACTGCTTGGGTTATCCAAGAACATAACGGCTTAATGCAGAACAAATAAGACTGAGATGGAACTAAACCAATGAAAAACATATTCTTCACTGTCAACAGGGTCTTGATGACCCGCAATATCACCTTGCACTTACTTAACCTCTTAGCGCCTCAGTTTCCCTCATCTGGTCAAACAGATAAAATATTGCTCATACCTCCTAAGGTGTTAGGATAAAAAAATAAGATAATAACAAAGTCCATATGCAGGAAGTGTTCTATAAATGTTAGCTAATGCCATGTGATGTAAGATCTATATTCAATCTAGAAAGCATCCAGCAGCCTGTGTCAATTTTGCCAGTAGCTTAGCAACTGATGGTATTAAATAATTAGTAACAAAAAAATCGCATTCAAAGACTCTATTCACAGTCTAGTTTCTTCTTACAATTCCAACTTGCTCAAACCGTATCTCATGCAGGTGTAAGGATTTTTTTTCCCACTCAGTTCTTAGCAGAATTAAGGAAAACCAACCACCACACTGCTATCCTCCACCGCCACTACCAACATGGCCCACCTTTCTGCTTATAGCCTAATTCCTGATGAAAAATCAGATCAAATCCTTGGCCTTTAAAAAAGCAAAATCACAGTGCAAACGACCAAATTAGTGGCAGATGTTATCAGAGTTGTCACAATCCCAGAACAGTGATTCTATGAAATCACTTTCTTTCTCATAAAGAAAACCTTTATGAGATGATCTAATACATATCCACATAAGAGAAAAACTCAAATTAATTCCAGGTGGGGGGCAAAGAAATGAGGGAGTAGGGAGACGGGGTGGGGGGATGGGGATTACAGTGTATGTCACACCTCTTGGGGGCTGGACACAATTATAAGAGGGACTTTACCTAACAAATGCAATCAGTGTAACCTAATTCTTTGATCCCTCAATGAACCTGAAATTTAAAAAAAAAAGAAAAGAAAACCTTTATGTTTTTAATGGATTGAAAGAAGCAAATAAAATATTAAATTGTCCACTGAATTTAAAAGAAAAAAAATGCGTTTGCATTTCCTATGTTCCACATTCTAGTCCCGAGGACCCCAGTAAGGAAAGAAACACCATCAGATAATATCTTGGTGTGGGTGGTCCTGGAGCAGAAGAGTCACAGCAAGATAATTACAGTGCCATTGACAATTTAATCAGCTGGTCTTAACAGGTCACCATGCTTTTCTAAACTTAGGATATGGGTAAAAATTCATCTTGTGATTTTTCTTTTCACTTTGGAATTAGTTGCTTGCCTCTTTCTGTGTGAAAAGTCCTAGCACAACAGTCACGGATCATCAGAGCCAAAGATCACTTAGCAAACATTATGTATAGCACTCACCAAGATGTGGCCCAGACATCCCCTATGTCAGGATCACATATGACACTTGTTTCAAATGCAGATAGATGGATGGTATTCAACAAACTCATTTCTTCTTTCTAAATGTGGTATGTATTTTGACCCAGTCCATAGAATGTGAGTGGAAGGGATGCCCACCGCAGGCTCCCCTGCCTCACACAGTCTGCATGTTCATTCCCCTTCCGTGACTTGATTCCCAGGAATACAGCAACCTTGGAAGGCACACATTGGAGATGGCAGAGCCACAATATAGAAGGAGCCTGGGTGCTGGAATCACCATTTGGGAGAGAACTTTAAGTGGATAAGAAACAACCTTTAGATCAGTGGTTCTCAACCTTCCTAATGTTGTGGTGACCCCAACCATATAATTATTTTTGTTGCTACTTCATAACTGTAATTTTGCTACTGTTATAAATCATAATGTAAATATCTGATATGCAGGATGTATTTTCATTGTTACAATGTGGGTTGCGACCCACAGGTTGAGAACTGCTGCTTTAGATGGATTAAGCCTGTCACTTTGCACTGTGTTTCAGAAATGAACCCTCCCTACTTAATGCATGGGATCTCATATTGAACATACAAAATACGATCTGGAGGCTTTAAAACACACACACACACACACACACACACACACACTATTTTGACCCTTGTTTAAAAAGCAAGGAAGACCGAATTTAAGACTATTGCAATAGGGGTACCACAATAGGGGAAAGAGATTGAGCTTAACTCTCAATATAGCAAGAAACAGTGGAGACTTCTATCCAGTGGGCAAGCAAAGTCAGTGAATCAAAAATTACTATGAGGAATATGAGGAAACTTCAGGGGTAGAAGGCTTCTCTAAAAAATTGGATCCATAGGATTCTTGTTAGCCAAGGACTTCTACATCAAAAGTGGAGGATGAGGAACTTGATAAGATATCAAGGGTGGGAGGACAACTTAGCAGGATTCTTTGCCAAGACTAGCCTGGGCAGGTCAAATAGAAGATGAAGGGGTCAAGCCACATCAAAAAGAAGGCTCAAAGGGCTAAGGATTGGTCAAGAAGGGATTTGTTGCCAGGCGTGGGGGCTTGCGCTTACAGTACCAGCTACTCGAGAGGCTGAGGCAGGAAGATCACTGGAGCCCAGGAGTTCAGGGCTGCAGAGCTACAATCACACCACTGCACTCTACTCTGAGTGACAGAGAAAGGCCCCAGCTCTTAAAAAACAAATACAATTTAAAAATAAGTAAATAAATGAAGAGGGTAAGGCCCTGCGTTTTAACAAGTGCATTAAGATTCAGGAAGGAAAATAAGCTGAAGGAGAAGGACCGTGCAGTGAGCCACACAGGAGATACCCAAAGTCCCAGGACCCGAAGAAGTCACAAGTGATTGGTTAGGCGGGAGCCAGTGTTTCAATGAATCAACTTATTAAATGCCAAATTCAAATCCATCTGCTACGTAACGTGTTACCCACGACTAAAAAGCAACTTGTAATTACCTTGGAACCATTCCTGCAGAAGGCATAGCTGCCTAAAAAATATAAGCCATGGACTTCATTTTACAACTTTGTAACTCTGAAAAACAAAGAGGAAAAAGAATAGACAGGAATGGGTTACAAAAGTGCCCAGCGTGCGACATGGCCAGGCCTGTCGGATTCCCCAACTGCTTTTAGTCATTGGGAATAATTAAACCCTCTAGTAACAGACAAGAAATAAGGAATAGACATTTCAGGGCTAGCTCCTCAGATATTATAAAACCAAAGGAAGTGGGGGAGGCAACCACATCCCCCAAGACAATCACAGTAGAGAGAGCCGCAGATGTGCACATAGCCCAAAATGCTGTTTAGAACTGGCTTTGCGGCCCGTCACAGTGGCTTCCGCTGCAGTCCTACCATGCTGGGAGGCCGAGGTGAATAGCCTGATCTTAGGAGTTCGAGGCCAGCCTGAGCAAGGGCAAAGCCCCCTAAAAATAGAAAAACTGAGGCAAGAAGATAGCATGAGCCCAAGAGTCGAGGTTGCTGTGAGCTCTGATGACACCATGGCACTCTACCCAGGGCAACAGAGTGAGACTCTGTCTTAAAAAAAAAAAAAAAAAAAACAGAAGAATTGGCTTTAGCATCTATAGACCATTCTGCTATGTATCACCACTGGTGTGATTCTTTGACCCTTGAGAAAAGATCTGATGTTTATAATTTTTTTTTTTTTTAAGTTATCATGCAGCCCTAAGTGCTAATCCTCTTCCCGTGCCTTCCTCTGCCTCTCTTCCCTATCTTGTGAATCTGCCTGCTGAAGCTCTCCTTGACCAGGAAGGACCAGATGAAACGCTTCCTCATAACACACTCATGTAAGAAAGCTCACCCACCCACCCACCACCACTCACCACTGGAATAAAACGTCTCAATACCAGACTCCTGTGGTCCATCAACTGTGAATTTGTTCAGCTTCTGAAATATCATTATCGGAGCCATAAAGAATCATATTGGACAGCCATGGTTTCCATCTTGAGCCCTGACTATTGTGGTTTTCTAAGTTTCCGTTCCCAACAAGGCTCACAGTATCACTTTTCCTCTCATGAATCCTTAAAAACTGGGATTTGAAATTCACTATATGCAACATAAAACTGACTGATTACATAATACAAAACATCAGATGGAGCTGTCTCCTAAAGTCATTAGGAGTACATTTCATAAAATTGGGGCCTCCCGGGACACAGCCTCCCAACAGCCAACAAGAAGCCAAAGCGAAGCCTCAATCTCTGTAAACTGCTCATCCTTGGACCTTCCTCAGTCTCAAAATAGCCAGGAGGATAGGAATTGGTGAGATTTCATTATGGGAAAGATTTCATGGAAATCAATTGCAACCTCTGTAGCTCCCAGCGGCAGGACCTGTGTTTATATCAGCAGCATTAAAGATAAGCTGTCTCATGGAAATTACAACAGCAGCTTTCAAACTACTTGAATGCGCTCTTAAGTGGAGGCACTAAAATTTAAAATTTACACTGGCTTTTCTGTTGTTGACAGAGTAGTGCTGAGTCAGCCCACACGCACACGAGAAAACAGCCGCTGAGGAATACAGCTTCCTGATTCAAAAATAAATCAGTAAATTCCTACTCATAATTTCTACTTAATTCCTTAAGGCATTATATTTCAAAGGAGGGGGTAAAATATCTAAAAAGGTACTACAATTTTAAAGCATACAAGGTTTGATCTGATGAAGATCATGTTTGTGCTTTTAGAATTTACAAGGAAAAAAGCCAGCCATCAAGAATTTGCAAGGAAAAAATGGCAGGCAATTTTGTGACAAAATTGTGACAATATTAATTTCACACCTGCTTCCTCATAATACGCTGAAGCAAAGTTTGTCAGTTTAAGGAACATGAGAGTGGATCAATGATTGGAACCTCAGCAAATAATGATCCAATATCCACAATGACTGGACTCCACCCATTAAATATGTATCAGTAAAAAATAAATCAGCCACATTTTCTAGGAAATAAGAGAATGCAAAGATGACTACTGTTTTTGCTACCAGGCAATTATATAATCAGTAACCAGCAGATAAAGTTTCTGTGGGAAACTCCTCCCTCGCATGTGAGATGCAACGTCAAATACTTGAGGCTAATGTGAGAAACGGTCTATGGTGAGGTGTGAACCTTGACTTTGACCAGGACACTGAAACTCCAAGGCCTTGGTTATCTTACCTATAAAGTGAAGAATCTTGACTCATTTGATTACCATGCCCCTGCTGGCTTCAACATTCTCTAATGCCAGGACAGGCCTGACTCCGTTTAATACATGTGTCTTCTAGAATGTTCTTGAACCACAGTTCCTCTAAGTTACATTTCCTCTGGCTTTGCTGAAGGCGGGCCAATGCTCACTCTCAGTGACTCCTTTATGGAAGATCCAAACTTTGTGAAAAACAGTTTGGTTAAATCTAGGAGGTTTCAAGCTTCCCCTGGTCATTCTGGCTGTCATCCACAATACCAATTAAGAGAGACACTGCCCTTTAGCAACTATGTAGAATTCTGATAACGGCCCCAAATGCTGCCCTACGGCAAACTGCCTACCTGGCCACCATCTCAGGCACTTACCCTACTGGCAGCATCCCGAGACCTGTTCTCTTTATCAGGAGACTTAGGATAACACAAATCCTTGTAAAACCCGAGGGCTAATGTAAGACCACAATCCAGGACTCCCTGAATTGGAATAGATCCACTGACTTTGAACAGTTGGCAATCTCTGACCCCAACATATAATGTAGCTGAGGAAGAGGGGATGGAGAGGAGAAGAGAGAGAGGGATTTTCTTGGTTGTATTTTTTGGTTTGGGTTTGGGGGAGGTTGGTTTCACAATTGTGTTTGGTTTTTGTTTTTGTTTTTTAACTTAACCTCACCATTAGCTGACATTTCTGTAGCTGAAAAATATGAGCAACCACTGGCTATATTTTATTAATGGCTGGGTACATAGGTTCTGGTTACACGAGGCCTCATGACCCAGACACCTGTTCTAGGGGGCACAGGAAGCATGTACACACGCTCGTGTCTCATGCTAGGATTCACTGGCGATCTCCTTCACAGAGCAACTCAGCCTCCAATCACACCTTACACACTTGCTCTCACAGTAAACCAGTGCCGCATGATCAACATTTCTGGGCATTGAATAAAGACCAGGGAGTGATGAAGTGTGAATGAGAAAAATGCAGAGAAGGGAAACAAAACTGAGAAGAAATAGAAGGTATGTCCCCAGGACACCAACGGGAGATACTCAGCACAAATCGGAGGTAGGACCAGCCTCGGTGACAGGACCCACAGCAGTGACCAGGGCACCCTCAGGCCAGCCCACCAGCACCTTTTTAATACAAGATGTTACCGATGTGCTGCACAGCTCCAATGAAAACAAGTGCTAAGCACAGAAAAGTTACAAACCTTGCAATAAAATTAAACAGGAAAATTCAAAAAGAAATATTTCATTCATCTTAAAAACTAGTGCTTAAAGAAAAGGAGATTTAATTAGAGGAAAATAGAGTGGCTAGAGACTCTTGGAGATTTTGGAGAGGGCCTGAGAGATAAGTGGGCACGTTTAACGTGAAGAATTTCACGTGAAGACCAGTGATATCAATATACTCTTACCCTGACGAACCACCTCAGGACTATTTTGGATCCTGAAAAGGATAATAAAACAGACAGAAAATCAAGGGGAAGGGAAAAAGGAAGAGAAAATGAAGGAAGTAGAGAAAGATGACAAACATTTTCCTAATGTCATTGAAGAAGAATCAGAAAAGGAGGAAGGATGTGAGAATGGGCTTTCTGCATTCAAAATTAGGCTGGCAGTTCCGGCATGAAGCAGCAGAGAAATGGATGAAAATGAGGAGACCGAGGCTCAAACGTCTCCCTGCAGTGTCTGTTGTTCTGATAACCACCGACCCCAGAAATGAGGAGAGGGACAGTCACCCAGATTGGTCCTTGTACTAGGCAGGGTTCTCAATAGAAGCACAACTAGCCAAGCAAAATGACACGTGCCTGTAGTTCCAGGGTGAGGCCGAGGCAGGAGGATCACTTGAACCCAGGGATTCAAGGCTGCAGTGAGCTATGATTGCACCAGTGCACTCTAGCCTGGGTAACAGAGCAAAACCCAAACTATAAAGGAAAAAAAAAAAAATCAAGAGAAACAGAACTCATACAAATATACACAGTAAACAAATATACATATCACATAAAGAGACGTATTTAAGGAATTGGCTTATACAATTGTGGAGGCTAACATGTCTGAAGATGGGCAGTTAGCCAGCAGCAGACCCAGGTAACAGGGGTATGGTTCCAGTCCAAACCAAAACCAAACAGGGAAAACAGTGTCCCAGCTCCAAAGGCTGCCAGGTAGGAAAAACTGGCCCTCATGGGACAAAAGGTCAGCCCTTTTGTCTCTACAGGCCTCCACTCATACCCAGGGCATTGCTCTGCTCCATGGATTGATTTCAATGGTAATCTCATCCAAAAACACCCAGAATGTCTGGCCAGATATCTGAGCACCCTGTGGCCCAGTCAAGTTGACGCATAAAATCCCTGACAGCACTCTATGTGTAATAAACCCCGACAAAAACACATGAGAAACACTGTTCACACCTAAGACAGCTGCACCGGCCAAGACCAGAGGACAGAGTCAAAGTCACAAGTGCAACTGGACAAGCCCAAGGAAGGGGAGGGCCACAGAGATGTCTCGTAAACATTCCTTCCCAACTCCATCACAGACCTCGGGCTACAACTTCTCTGTTACTCAGGACGTGGTGGTAGCTCTCGGAAGTCACATAAAACCTCTACAGGACAGACTAGCAAATCTCCAAATTCTGGGCATGGGTTTTGGGGTTGGACAGTCCAGCTTTACCAAGTTGAGTCCCCAGACCCTCCACCCTTAAAGGGCCCTGTGACCTCTCCCAGCTGCCACTTCTCCATTTGCAACAGGAAATATTATAACAGTACCGACCTGCCGGGATTGTTCAGAGGTGGAAAAGCAGCAATGGATAAAAAGGAATTAGCTCAATGCCAGGCACAGAGAAGGGGCTCAAGAAATAGTAGTTTTTGTTTTGTTTTTTAATTAGCTGCTAGTTACCCCCATAAAGTTTCCACTCAGAATCCCAGACACTTCCTCAGAGAAATCTGCCCAGTAATTATCAGCACTCCCTTTTCTTTCCTGGGCAGACAAAGGTGTAGAATCAGGCGATCTATGATGTAAATAAAGTGCCGGGAGCCCTCCCTGCAGACTGACCAAGACTGGGCATGATTGAATTAGGCAGAAAAGCAAACGTCTGCGAGGCTGAGGGAGAGGAAGGCCAGTGACGCCTGAGGATTCTCTCTGGGCAGTAACCCTGGTGTCAGGCAGCAACCACACACCTGGCCTCGCCTCTCCCTCCCCAAAGAATGTTAGGGATGATGGATGGAGCCACTCGGGAACAAAGCAGCCATAGAAAACAGGGTTCCCTGGCCCCTGAAGCATTGCTATCAGTTTCCTCACTGGCTGTTATTAGACAGAGGCAAGATTCGATTTCCCTCCTTCCCATAATATATGTCTCTCTCCTACCATAACTAGACTCCCTACAAATCACCTCTGTTCAAAGGGGCCCCTCCGAAGTTCTCTGTCACTCACAGAGATGCCTCTCTCCTAGTCCAAGAAGAAGCAAGTCCAAGATGTTTCTCTGGAATGTGCCCTTGCCTTTTGCAGGAAGCAGGACATCACGGTGGCTTCTCCTAAAGCTCTGTAGTTAGGAAATGTCACTCTTTCCCCCAGTGCCCTGCCTCCCACCCAGAACTAAGTTTCCTCCGGGCAGAACCAGTGCTTCCTTCCTCTCTGCATACTGCCCTCCAGGCCTTGGGAGAGAGCAGGGCACACACCCAAAAGACCCAGATGCAAAGCAGTGTTGGCCCACAGAGGCACCAGGAGGAAAAGGTGGCCTCTTCCACCTTGAGACTCCACCAACATGGTCCTTGTAGACTTCAGACATCATTAAGCAGCACTCAATCCATCCAATAGACAATTAAGCTAACAAGCCAAACAGAATTCCAAAAAGAAAAAGTTCACTCAAGACGGATATGGCTGAGGCCTTACACACTGGGACAGGCCTCAACATCTGCATCGCATCACAGAGTGATAAGTAGCTCTGAGGTGAGCATAAATCAGGCTGAGAAGGCAGGCATGGCCAGCCAACTGGCCAGAGGCACCCCACCCCGGCCATCCATCATGCCTGCTCATGTCTGGGCTGCCCAACCACAGGCAGTGCCAGACAAAGGGACAGGAGAACCTGGAGACTCAGACTGCCAAACAGCAGTGTTTCTGATTTAGTGGATCATATTTTTCTCATGAATTTTTTCATTCAGGTAATTCACCCGACATTAAAGTGAGTATATATATACACACACACACATACTGTGTATAGGAAACTTAGCCAAGGCTACACATGGCTAAGTAATCCAATTCAAGTGACCTTGATGGTTCCAACATGAAGAAAAGCACCAGTCCTAAGTGGACCAGAGTCTGGAGTTCAAAGAAAGGAACAAACATGGAGACTGGGAGGGGTAATTCCAGCAACATTCCAAGGGCTGAATTTCCCAGACTGGTAAGTCACCCTGCAGAGGACATACCCTGAGGTCACCCCTAATGCCCATGGCCCTGTATAAGCTATCCCCTGCATGTGAGCAGAACATGACAAAGGTGGTGGCGTGTCACTTGGTTGATCACATTTTATTATGGAAGACTCCATCTTAGCAGACTGGGCCTTGAAAAAGCAAACTGCCATAAAGGGGCCATGAAGCAGGAACTGTGGATGGCTTCAAGGTGCTGAGGGCGACATCCAATGGACAGCCAGCTGAGAAGCCAGAGCTCATCCCTCAGTCCCCCAACCGTGAGGAAAGAGATTCTGTCAGTAAGCTGAATAAACTTGGAGGCAGTTTCTTTCCCAAGCTAGCCTCTAGATGAGAACACAGCCCAGCCAACACCTTGACACAGCCTGGTGAGATCTGCTAACTCTGCCCTGACTCCTGATTCATAGAACTGTCAGACAGTAAGTATGTGTGGTTTTAAGACATAAGCTTGTGGCAATGTGTTTTGTAGTAATAGAAAGTTAATAGACATCTCTTAAGAACTGGAACAACTAGGCTAAAGGCCAGGAAAGAGGTCAGAAATGGACATGTGTCCTTCATAGGCTAGAGCCCAACAGCCTGGAAATGATTCCCACCAACTCCTAGTGCGGAGCTGGGGCACCTTAGTTTCTTCATTCATAAAATGGGGAAATAATAGAACCTATTGCCTAAGGTTGTTACTGATGATTAAACTAGTTAGCAACCTTTTAGCACTTAAAGAAACTGCTCCAGAGTAAACAGGAAGTGGGCAGTTAGGGAGCAGAGGGTACAAAGCCAATATGAAGGGAGAGAGGAAGATGAGCTGGGGAAAGCTGAAGAAGAGACAGAGGGAAGGTGTCTAGAGGTATGAGCAAAATCAGTCCAGGACGTACTGCATCAAAGCAAGAGAGAACTTCAGTAGGAGAATGGCCAGAAAAGGGAACCGGGGGAAACCGTCAGATGGAAGAGTGGTAGAAAGAAGACATTTTCATGGGTTAGGAAGGAAATGGCAAGAAAAGGGCAGGGGGATCAGTGTGGTACCAACACGGCCTGGCCCACTGACCTCGCTTAACCTTCCATACTCTCCTTGCTCTCCCTGGATCAGACACAATGGCCTCTCTTCTGTTGCTTCCACTCCGGGGCCTTGGCGCTGGTGGTTATTGCCTCTTCCCAGGATCTTCTTCCTCCATACCCACAGAAAGCCCTTTCTCACAAAAGCCCATCCTGACAGGTATATTTTAAATTTTACTCCAGTGCACCACACCCTGCTATACTTCCATTTATAGCATTTATCACCTTCTTCCATGCTATGAGATTTACCATTATGTTTATTATTTTTCTGTCTCCCCCTGCTAGATGAAAGTGCCACAATTCCAACAGTTTAGAACAATATACAGCACATAACAGGTGCTCAGTAAAATATTTATTAAATGGCTCAAGGTAGTCACTAAAGAATGAGATAGGTCTATAACCACTACTGTGATAAGATGCTCTTGAGACCTCAGAATTTTAAAAATTAAAAAAGCATGGCTGGGCATGGTAGCTCAGACCTATAATCCTAGCCCTCTTGGAGGCCAAGACAGGTGGATTGCCTGAGCTCAGGGGTTCAAGACCAGCCTGAGCAAGAGTCAGACTATCTCTAAAAATAGCTAGGCATTATGGGGGGGCACCTGTCACAGATACTCCAAAGGCTGAGGCACAAGGGCCACCTAAGCCCAAGAGTTTGGGGATGCTCTGAGCTATGATGCCATGGCATTCTACTCAGGGTAACAAACTGAGGCTGTCTTAAAGAAAGAAAATAAATAAATAAATAAGAATTTTTAAAATAAAATATAAATAGAAAAAAGTAGCCGGGCATAGAGGCACACACCTGTAGTCTCTGGTACTCAGGAGGCTGAGGCGAGAGGATTGCTCAAGCCCAAGAATTTGAGCCTGCTGTGAGCTATGACATTACAACACTCTACCTAGGGTGACAGAGTGAGACTGTGCCTCAAAAAAAAATTTGATTAATTAAATTAAATTTAAATTTAAAAATCATGTCAGAAAACAAAATGTGTGGTATGATCCTTTCTATATATGTATAAAATCAGTGTGGGCAGCACAGCAAGAACCTCTCTAAAAAAAAAAAAAAAAACAATAAAAATGAGCTAGGTGTGGTTGTGCACAACCAGCTGCTCAGGAGGCTGAGGCAGGAGATCACTTGAGCCAATGAGTCAAAGAGTGCAGCAAGCTATAAACTCACCACTACACCCAACCTAGACAACAGAGTGAGATCCTGTCTCTAAAACAAACGAAAAATTTCCCAAGCAATCCAGTCCTAAAGTCTCAACGTGGAGTAGATAGAGGGAGGCATTCATGCAGGAGAGGGAGGCCATGGTGTCATCGAGTGAGTGGCCTGCCAGACCTGACCCGGCAGGGTGAGGAGGGGCCACCTGGAGTGCAGTCTAGCAGGAATGTCAGAGCCCAGCAGGACAGAGAGGACATCCGCCTGGGATCAGGCAGAGCCAGGAAAGAGAACTTGGTTCCATACTGTAAACCAATCAAATAAGTACACATATTAAAGATAACGAGCACCAGATTTCTCCTTGTTGCAGAAGCTATTTAATTATGGAAAGGGAGAAAATGAGAATTAACTCTATGGTGCTGAATGAGAATTAAAGGTACTGGTGTGTGTTTAAATACACACTCAACTGGGACAGTGACACCCCAATAAGCAACAAGCACACCAAGTGCCCACATTTTGGCTTCCATATCCCATCGCTACTAAAAGGAACCATGACTCCTTAGAGAAATGGTCGGTTCCTCCACTTGGACAAGGAAAGTGTAAGATGAGTCTAAAACATCTTGTTATACCAGAAAGTAAAGAGGTACTCAGAGAATGATGGCACAGAGAGGGCAGCCCGAGGGCTCTACTCAAGGCCAAATTAGTAATAATACATAATACGAGTTTTAAAACAATGAGAGCAACAGAATATAGTAAACTGTGGGTTAGTATTAGGACGGTTCAAAGTCTAGATTCCCACATGGGAAGTGCTGGGACGCAGCATCCGTTCTGTGCTATTGCTGCCAAAAATGTGGAACCCAATTCTACCCATGAAAAAATATCAGACAAACTCAAATTAAGGAACACTGTAGAAAATAGTGTCCTATAATCCCCAAAGTATTAAAGAAAATCAAGGGAAGTCATAATCCTAGTACTCTGGTAGGCTGGGGAGGATGTATTGCTTAAGCTCAGGAGTTTGAGATCAGCCTGACCAATAGTGAGACCCTGTTTCTACAGAAAATAGAAAACTAACCGGGGCAATGTAGTGGGCACCTGTAGACCCAGCTACTTGGGATGCTGAGGCAAGAGGATTGCTTGAGCCCAAGAGTTTGAGGTTGCTGTGAGTTAGGATGCTACCGCACTCTAGCCTGGGGAATAGAGTGAGACTCTGTCTCAAATAAAAGGAAAGGGAAGAAAAGGGACAGAAAGGGAAGGGAAGGGAAGGAAGGAGAATGGAGGGGAGAGGAAGGGGGGGAAGGAGAAAGGAGGGGAGGGTAAGGGAGGGGAGGAGAATGGAGGGAAGAGGAGGGAAGAAGAAAATCATGAAAAGTCAAGAAAAAATTGAGGAACTTCTCCCAACTGAAGGAAACTAAAGAGACACGACAGCTAAATGTGCCACATGATTCTGATCTAGATCCTTTTGCTCGTAGAGGGCATTACAAGAACAAAAGGAGAAATTTGGCTGGGATCTAAGGATAAGAAAGTAGTAATGTGTCAGTATTAATTTCCTGATATCGGTGGCTCTCTTGTGATTATGTAGGAAAATGTTTCTGGTTGTAGGAAGTACACACTAAGAATTCCAGGGTTGGCTGGGCACAATGACTCACATTTGCAATCCTAGCACTTTAGGAGGCCGAGAAAGAACAATCCCTTGAGGCCAGGAGTTCAAGACCAGCCTATGCAAGAGCAAGACTTGTGTCCACAAAGAAAGAAAAGAAACATTAGCCATGATGGCACCTGTAGGCCAGCTGTGTTAGGAGGATCACCTGAGCCCAAAAGTTCAAGGTTGCAGTGAAGTATAAGACTACTGCACTCCAGCCTGGATGACAGAACAAGACTCTGACTCAAAAAAAAAAAAAAAAAAAAAAAGAAAGAAAAGAAAAGAGAGATTCCAGATATACCAAAAATCATTTTTTTAAAAAAAGGATTTCAAGATAGCAAATCATCAATAGGTAACTTATTCTCAAGTGGTTCCAGTCAGGTGTTGGGAAAGAGAAATTTATTTTGTATTATACTTCCCTCCTTCTGTGGCTGTTTGAAATTCATATATTATCCAAAGAATAAAATATTAGTAAGTTGGTTCACAGAGCATTTTTGGAAGGGAGCAGAAGGGATGGAGGGTACTCAGGGAGAAAGACTCTGGCATGTCAACTCTCCAGGAACACTGTGGGCTCCCCGCTGGCACAGGGAGGGTCATACCTGGCAGGAACCAGCAGCCCAGGCATGCAGGTCAGCAGCCTCCCTGCCACTCTGGCGAAGGTGAGCTTCCTAGCACTCCTGTTCCCATATCCGCCTGTCACTCAGGGCAAAGGGACATTGCCAGGGAAACTGGGAAGCATCTGCTGGGTTTGGAAGATGTTCCTTAAGATAAGATTTAAAAGTTGGCAAATTTCTTATGCTATTTATTTACTTATTTTAAATTACAAAGAGTTTTTTGACTTACTGCAGTCGATCAACTTTCAAACTTTTAAAATTTTTTACTACGGACATTTTTTATGCTGGGCACCTGATCCCACGTATCCACAAGCCAGCCTCAACTATTCAACCCTGTTTACTGATTTCGAAGAAAAATTTAACCATCCTATTACATCATCTGTAAGAATGGAAAATTTTAGCTGGCCCTAGACCAGGCATGTTACAAGGTGTCTACCCCACATGAGCCCCCTGTTCCAGGAAATGGCCCGCCCAGGGATCCAGAGAGCCCCATGTTCCAGGAAAAGGCCCGTCCAGGGCTCCAGATGGTCGCGATAGGGCTGGGGCAGCAGTTCTGAGAAAAACGAATACAAGGAATTATTCTACCCGATGACTTGACTTGAATTTAAACTTCTGTCATGTAAAGATAGAGTGGATCAATTTAAATGAACCAATAAGATTGTAACGCGCCATTCCTTCCTGCTTCTTCCCGCTTCTTCCAGAACCCTATAAAAAGAGCTCCCTTC
>CAUYPK010102674.1:0-23378 GCA_963574355.1 Loris lydekkerianus
AAAGGTTTTGGGATCAATCACATATAGGATTAGAGTTTAAGAGAGATTGATAGCATGTCTGGAAGAGTATTCCATTCTCTAAAAATCAGTAATGTGATTAAATTGATCAGTCTAGATGGATGGATGGATGGATAGATAGATAGATGATAGATAGATAGATAGATAGATAGATAGATAGATAGATAGATAGATTTAACCTTTCCTCTTTATACTAGGTAATGAGACAAGAGAATTTATAATAGAAAGTTCAAGACCAGAAGATATGATGAAATAAACATGACCAATAACTAAGGTACTGGTGACCCAGTCAATAACAAAAGGCTTACAATTTAAAAGGGTGATTCAATCTAGAACTGCAAGTGGAATAAAGGCAATGAGATCTATGAGACTAGGAAAAATAGAAGAACAACTATATCATGAGGACAAGGGTCCGAATAGATTGTTAGGCCTCTCAGTAAAAAAATTAAGGTTACAACCAGCTCAATTGGCTAAGGACAATATATTTGGCATATATTCAGTAAGGATGGAGAGTATCCAGCAACTTGGAGTAAGAATATTAACTCGGCATAAAAGGGGGATTAAAATTACCAACTACTACCAATTCCTGAACCCCTCTTATGCACATGAGTTTTTCCCACATCATCTCTGACAATCTCAGAAGGAAAAATGGTTTAAAGCACACACCATTTTAACAGAAGTATCTGAGTCGGTACAATTCAAAAGCCTTCCTGTGTAAACTCTACTTCTTGAGAACAGCATCCATGGGGTGTTGGTGTGATATTATAATATATCTGATATTACACATTATGTTTTAAAGCCCAGAGGACAAAATCTATCTTGTCCTTTTGAACCTTACAGAAGAATACCTGTTGCTTCTGCTTTTTATGTCTTTGATCAATTCCTATGCTCCCTTTCAGAGTGCCCTCTCCATTCTTCTTTGTGGTATGCCTCCATAGTTCAGCCCAAGAACTGTATTGATCATTCAGAGGAGGTTTTGAGCCTTTAATGAAATCTTTTAACTAGGTCCTAGAAATGACAGAGCCTGTACAGAAAAGGGTGATTAGTGTATTGCCTGTTTCTCAAGGTTTCATGGTCCTGATTCACCAACTCTCACTTTCCAACACAGTACCATAGCCTCATGCCCCAAGAGATACGTTCAGTCACTCACCAGTCACTGTCAGCATGGTTGATCGATGGATACACTTCATGTTGATGGCTAAATCCCATCCAGAAAACACAACATAGAGATGGGACTTATATCCTGCCCGGGGATTCTGAACAGCAGGAGACAGTGCAGATAGCAGAACTGAGATATGATTTTACAAAGGTCTATTATCTAGAGGGCTCCACTGCCAATCTTGTTCTTTGGTGTACAAAGGATACATCAGTCACACACCTGTGTACTCTCTCTGTCAGTAGCCATAAAAATATTATCAGTCTTACTGAAACCTAACCTAGGAAAAATTAGTTTCAGGGATCTGAGCTTTATTTGTCTTATCTAGAAAATAGAATTTCAAAGTTGGAGCCAAGCGACCCTTCTGTGGACTCAATTCCATGGAATTAAGATTCATTGTAGTGCCTTCCATAGCCTCTCAATTCCTTTCACTAGCCCCTCCTTACAAGTGTGCCAAGTGCCCCCCTCTTCTATTGTTCTCATTTACTCTCTCCTTTCTGTGCTACTCTGAGGAATTACAGCTCTGTCTCCAGCCCTGTGTATAACCCTGACTCCATCCTCCTTCATTCCTGTCAGTCACACTCAGCCCACTCCTCAGAATTGCTTCACTTATTCAGGTGGCATCCCATAACAACAAACACCAACTGACACCAACACCAACTCTTTCCAGATCTCTGAATCTGTTCTTATCACTACATTGTCCTCTCTGACTAGGGGAGGATGTTCTCTTTCTCTCTCATGGAATCTATCATGACAGAAGTACATAAATAATGTAAGAACAAAAAATTTACAAACTTATGAGGAAATACGGAATATCACACATCCATAACTAAGATTCTAAAGTGTTTTTCAAAGAAAAGTTTTGGTACAATACCCATTAGTATTAAAACCAGAAAACCCACCCTTGAAAGTAGTAGGATATGAGGTGAGCAGGTGGTAAGCAGTGACAAAGAGGGGATGAGACCATATCATGAGGACCAAGGGAGGCCCCTAACTTATGCTGGAAAGGTGAGCTTTATTCTGAGACAATATGGAATTACTGAAGAATTTTCAGTAGCAGATTAATATGATCTTACCTACATTTTATAAAAGATAGAATTCCAGGTTGACCAAGAAGAGAAAGGTACAAGTGAGACAAGATTATGGCCTGGGTAGGATGACAGCAGTGAATATGCAAAGATGGGATTAAATTCAAGAGGTCTCAGAAAGAAGGATCGACTTTGGGGTGAGAAAAAGAGAGAAGTCAAACAGGTAGAATGTAGAGTTATCCCCTAAAATAAGGAACATAGGCTGAAAAGTGAAATTGTAAGGCTAGAGGAGTGAGGAATTTAATTTTGACATGTTAATTTCAGGGCCCTAGAGGACAAACAATGGTTTGCAAGAGGAAGTTGTATATGCAGGACCAGAGGTCCAGGCTAGAGTTAAACAAATTGAAAATTACGGAAAAATTGTGTCCCCAGAGCCAGCCTCCTCCAGATAATCTGTTGACTTCAGGGATCTTTTTTTAGATAGTGACTCTGATTTTCTGTTCTTAGCTCTCATGCTCACAAACCAGGCCACAAACTCTGTTCATAGCCTATAATATATCCAAAAGATTTACAAAAGCAACTTGAAAATAAAGTATACCCCTTTCTCAAATCTTTACCTATTTTAACTAATCCCCCCACACACACACACACACATACACACACAAAAAACGTTCTATGATCCCACCCTGTCTTCCAACCTCAAATACATTCATGAACTTGCTCACACCATGTCGTGAGGTTCAGGAGGGTGGGCGCCATGTCTGGTTTTCATTCCACACTTCAGGGAATATGTGAGAGTGACTGTACAGTCCCACAAGCTCCCTTCTGGATGATGGGGTGAATCCTAGAAGACATAATTGAAAAACTATGCGTATCCAGTAACAAGACCTACATACTACTTTTAGCTATCCACCTATGAAACTGGGAAATCACTTGGACGCTGTCCGCTTCAGTGCTGCCACCTACAGATCAGAAAAAATGATACCAGGCCCAGCCCTGTCTCTTCTTTCTAGGGTTGTTGAGATTATTAAAGAAACTTTGAAATGTTCAAGTCATACAAAATGTGATTAATTTTACATTTCACACTAACCTGATATAAAATCAACCCCTGATAAGTCTGTAAGAAACTTAGTTCAGTGCCTGGGATTCAGTAAGTACTCAATGTTTACTATCAGTATTACTGCTTTTTCTTGTTAGGGTATGCTCCCAATTATCCAAGGATGACTGTGCTAGTCTATTATTGGTTGAGAAATCTTTTCATTAGGTTAAAAGCATTTAGAGGTACTGCTTTCTAAACTGTCACCAACATACATTAGATCTGAATCTAATGTCATCTAGACTGCAAACCATTCCCTAGCTTTCAGATAGTGTTCTATAAATGCTTTTTATTTCTCCATTTCCTTAGCTCAAAGCTGTCAATCAGGACAACAAAGACCAAGTTGGTGATGATGACTGAGTGATGAAATAGTGATCAAAGGGGCAGATGAAGATAGAGTAACAAAGAAGGGAGGGGCTGAGGGAGAGGATCAGTAATTTACAGGGGATTCAAGGCAAAATTCAGCACACGCTTCCTGAGCTAAGGTGGAGCATCTTGTCCCCCACAGCCCCAGCCTCAGAAATTGCGTTGGGAAGGTAAATCCCAAGCCTAAATCTCCCTTTTCCACAGACAACCCAATGACCTTCAAGCAGATGTGCCTCTAGGGGCAGCAGAGAGAGGGATATGGATCTAGGAATCTAAGGAATTAAGTTTCATTTTCTTTCCGTAAGAGGGCTCAGTGGAGGCACAGTCCCCACCTTCCCTGGAACAGAGGGACTTCCATCTGTCTCTCTGTAGTCATCTTTCTCCCCTGCTTATGCCCTGAGCTGATTTCCAATCCCATGGAGTGCTCTCATACCTAACCATATCTACTGAATTCTACCAGCTGTTCCATAGAAGACAACTGAGCTAAGGGCTCCAAATCTGCTGATATTCTGCGTCTCACAGGAAAAAAGCTGGACCCCATGAAATTTATCCTCTATTTGAGTATCCTTGCTGGTATGTATCCAAGACCACCTACTCTATTCTGCAACACATAATGTAGGATGGGGTAAGGCAGAGGCAGGATGTGTGAACTGCTGAAGAGTCAAGAAGTAATATCGTGAGCAGAGTTAGGGTTTTCCCCTCTTAGACTCCATCCAAAGGCTTTCAGAACAGGCTGAGCTCACCCTTGTAGTCCTAAGCTCTGAGGTGAGTTAAGGCACACACATCTGCCTTGAAGAATGCTCAATGGTGAGTGTTTCCCACCTTCTTATTAAAAGATGTGAGCATCAGGCCAGGTGTGGTTTCTGATGCCCATATCAGGACAGAAATCTTAGCACTCTGGGGAGCCAAGGCAAATTGCTTGAGCTTAGGAATTTGAGACCAGCCTTAGCAAGTGCTACTAAAACTAGAAAACTTAGTTGGGTGTTGCAGTGGGAGCCTGTAGTCCCAGTACTTAAGAGGCTGAGGCAAGAAGATTGCTTAAACCCAGGAGTCTGAGGTTGCTGTGAGGTATGATGATTCTACAGCACTCTACTCTGGATGACAGAGTAAGACTCAGTCCCCAACAAAACAACAACAAAAAAGTGGTTCTCAACCCCCTAAATAAGTCTCAGTGTGCACAAGAATGGAGAATGCATTTTTGACCTTTGATATGCCCCCTTTTTCCAAAACTTTAAAGACTCAGAATGCAAGGAGTGAAGAACATGGAAAACAAAAGATCAAACTAGGGACCTATCTTCTGCAGCCCCTGCCTTCCACAAAGTTTGATGGGGAAGCATTCTTACCACGCCTGACTACTAGATTGTATGATATTTTTGCTAAATTAATTAATTAAGTTCTAGTTTCTTCAAATGTGGGTATTACAACCTACATGATAGAGTTACTGAGATTTAAAAAAATCCATGTAAATCACATAAAACAATGCCTGGTATAAAGCTTAATCTTTCTTTCACTCATTAATCATCTATCCTGTTCCCCTTGGAGTTTCTATCTGTGTGATCACACAGAGGAGGATGTGGGGAGGTACAAGCCTAGGGTTGGAGAGGATTAATAGAAGTACTGAGAGCATCAAAACAAGAAAGTTCTTTATTTCTGATATTATATTCAGCCTTCCCTCCTTTTATTTGCTGTGGTATTTTTAAAACAATTAATTTATAAAACATTATATGTTCATATTAGAAAAATTTTCGATTTCAAACATAGAAAAAAAAAAAATAGGTATCAGTCACTATCCCACCTCCCAGTCATTACTGTTTAAATTTATTCTCAAGCTTTATATATATTTACATCTAAATGTTTTTTTTGTTTTTTGACAATTGGATTATACTACATATATTTTATTGTTATTTTAACTTAAAGAAGGTTTAAGTTAAAGCTTTGATATTTTCTATGTTGTTTAATATATTTTATAAATACAACTTTTTTTTTTTTTGAGACAGAGTCTCACTCTGTCTCCCTGCGTATAGAGCTGTGGCATCATAGCTCATGACAATCTCTATCTCCTGGGCTCAAGCAATCCTCTTGCCTCATCCTAAGTAGCTGGGACTATAGGTGACCACCACAATGCTCAGCTAGTTTTACTATTTTAGTAGAGATGGGGTCTCACTCTTGCTCAGGCTTGTCTCAAACACCTAAGCTCAAGCAATCCACTTGCCTCAGTCTCAAGAATGTTAGCATTACAGGTGTGAGCCACTGCACCTGGCCTATAAATACAACTTTTAATATATAATGTTCCACTTGTTCACATGTTTCTTCATTAAACCTCCAATACTACTATACTGGACCTTTATGTTTCCAATTTTCAGTTATTATAGTGCTAAAATGATTTTTTCTTTAGAATACATTCTTGGGTTGGAATGATTAATCACAAGTTATAAACAACTTATAGATTTTTTTTGTTTGTTTTTTACACATTCTACCTTCTGTAAGAATTTACAATTCTTGAAGTCTATTTCTAAATTGATTTTCAATAAGATTGAATCAATTTATAAGCAGTAAATGAGGATTTTTCTCATACTCTTTCTTAGATTGAATATCATCAATATTAAATAGAAAATAATTATTATAAATATTGAATAAAATAGTATGTCATTTTAATTTACATTTTTATTAGGGAAAAAAGTCAAACACATTTACATTTCCTGGCTAATTGATGACATCTTTGAAATCATACATATTTCCTTTCAACTAGGAAATGATCTCTTATTTGTTTGAATACTTTAACATATATTAAGAATATTAATTATCTTCTCAGGAACAACTTTCTTTGCTCACTCATCTGTGCAGAAGGAAGATCATGCTCCCTACTTAGTATACCTAAAATCTCACTTCAACCCCTGTGTGGGTGTTCTCATCAAAACCAAATGGGTGTTGGCCCCAGCTCACTGCTACTTACCGTGAGTATTGGGCATCTCCAGCTTCTGATATAGCTACTATCCATTCTAGATCAGAGATTCTCAAATAAGGATAACTTCTCTCCATGGTACCTTTAACAATGTCTGAAGATGGTTTTGGTTGTCACAATCAGGAGGCAGCGCTAGTAGCATCTAGTGGGTAGAAGCTAGTGCAAAGACACTTCTCAGCATCCCATGGTGCACAGCATTGTCCAACCCAAAAAGTGCTAGTGCCATTGTTGAGAAACCCTCTGCTACATATTATTCCTCCTCAGTCTCCCATGAGTTTTTTCAAACCTTCTTATTGGCAATAGGAATGAATGCATTTTATCAGTTAAGGGCCTGGCAGGTAAAAACTAATGATGTACTCAGATTGGGTAAATTGAGGAGAGTTTTAAAGAGAAACTAACAGCAAAGGTATGGAGACATCAAACGGAAAACATAAAGAACAGTCCCATACCACCTGGGTTACTATTACAAAAATGCAGTTACCACCCCTAGGCTTAAGGAAAGAGGAGAGAGTGATTTTCAAGGAAGGAAGAGTGACCTGTATGAAGAGACTACTTGATAGGAATTGTGACCTGTGTCAAGAAACACAGGTAGTCTGTGGTGACACTGCATGGAGGAAGCTGGGAGGACAAATACTGCCATCCCATTCTTCTTCCAATTTCCTTCTGGTGCTTCCTATTGGCCCAAACCCAATGAGAAGCAAAAGAGCAAAAAACCCTACTGATTTAGTCCACTTATGTCACCTTCCACAGGTGCACAGCAAAGTTGTTAGTGAACCAGATACTCAACACTCAGTTTATCTCATTCTTGATAGGCTGTAGCTGGAGAGGAAGGAAAATGATTTGATTGCATCATCTTCCTCTCCACTCCGTTACCAAGATTACATGAAAACCCCGTGGTTATGGGCTCCACCATTTACTATATGACCATGGGTGAGTTACTCCTATGTGCCTCCATTGTATATTGTGTAAAATGAGGATAGAAATAAGATCTGCCGTATAGACTTGTGAGTTAAATGAGATAATCTAGCACTTGGCACAGTACTTGGCACATTGTAACATTCAGTGTCTTAGAGATGATGATAATGATGATGATAATGATTGTGATTACATCAAACCCCTTCTCTCTCCAGAAATGTGAAAGTGATGTTGGGAAATTTGAAAAGCAGAATCAGAGATGGGACAGAGCAGACAATTAACCCTGTCCAGATTATCCGCTACTGGAACTATAGTCATAGCTCCCCACAAGATGACATTATGCTCATCAAGCTGGCTAAGCCTGCTGTCCTCAACCACAAAGTCCAGCCCCTTCCTCTTGCCACTCGTAATATCCAGCCAGGCACTGTCTGTCTACTCTCAGGTTTGGACTGGAGCCAAGAAAACAGTGGTGAGTGTACCTCCCACAGCATATCAGGGCCATCAGTTATGCTTAAATAGGAGCATCTGTCTCCTCTTAACTGTGAGAGGAGAGGAGAATTGGTAGAGACCCAAGGGAGATGCCACATGAGTGGGTCTGGCAAAAAAAGACCTGCCAAGAAGAACAAACCTCCTTCTTTCCCAGGGGGTCTAACATCTCACTGCTGGAAACACCAGGCCATCTGACTCTGCAGAGAGGCCACACACCCCAACCCTGATGGTCACAGGCACCATACACATGAAGGAGGCTGTGGTCCTACTTCCCATACACGTTCATTTCACCTGTAAAGCATAATTCCAAGAACATGACTCACTTCACGCACTCCTCCAAAATAGCCATGGAGTAGAAAGAAAACTCTACTTTTTAAACTCACAACCATCCTCAAGTTCATTTCTTCCATTTTGATCATTCCTTGTTTTCTTCAAACTTACACAGAAATACACTAGTTGAAATAGAGGGTGGTGGTGTTAACAGGATGTTTTCCTTTATCCCACTCTCCCTCAGGCAGACACCCTGACTTGCGGCAGAACCTGGAGGCCCCTGTGATGTCTGATGCAGAGTGCCAGAAAACTGAGCAAGGAAGAAGCCACAGGAACTCCCTCTGTATAAAATTCGCAAAAGTATTCAGTCGAATTTTTGGGGTAATCCTTTCTCTATGTTCAGCTTTGATTTACTTGTATGTGTCCAGTTAACTATTTAATCATGATACAAAATATTTTTGATTTCTAAATAATTTTCTGAGAATTTGATAAGGCTGTTGCCAAACCACTACTGTTTCTTCAGTAATGAGCTCTCCTTAAAGGGTACCTTTATTCATTAAAGGGCAACAACCTTACCTGAAATACACTTGGTAGGTGTCCATTCTCATATGCAAATAAAATAGTGAAAATAGGCATTGCTTTTTTTAAAAAAATCAAACTTTTTACAAGTTGAAACTGGCTTCATTGTTTCAAAAAAATGAGATTTAACTCATTTTATACATGATTTCTAGAGAGGCTATTTTCTGACTTTCTTAAGATCACACAGGGCTAGATAACAGCAAAGCTAGGATTCAGTCCCCTAATTCAGTGCTCTTTACATGACCCAGCATACTCTCTATAGGCAGATATCACCCAAGTTAGGGACTAGAGAAGGTTCCTGTGAGAAGATCTCACTCTCTCTCTCTCTCTCCCTTATTCCCTCCCTCCCTCCATCTCTTCATGATCTTTGGCAGGAGGTGGCTGTAGCCACTGTCATCTGCAAAAACAAGCTCCAGGGGATTGAAGTTGGACACTTCATGGGAGGGGACGTTGGCATTTACACCAATATATACCAATATGTATCCTGGATTGAAAACACTGCCAAGGACTCATGAGATCCTACTTCCCTGTCTGCATCCCCTTGACTCTGTCAGTGACTATAAAAGCTGATGTTTTCCTTTAACTCAAAATTTCCAAATAAAAACCTCTGGATGCAGCATACCAGTGGCTTATGTTTTCTTGTTTATTTCTGTATCTTTAATGATAGGATGAACAAGGGGGGAAAATACCATGAAATGAGCATTTACTACACTGTACTAGGTTATATGCATTATCTCATGTAATACACATAACAAAACTTTGAGGTTATCCTTGATCCCCACTTCCCAAATGAGAAAATTAAAACTAAAAGAGGTTAGGATGTCAGAACCTGGAATGGAACCCAAAATTGTCAGATTCTAAATCCTGTGCTCTTAACCTCAGTTTTATGGGGAATCTATGGCTGACAACAGATGTTAACTCCTATTTCCCTCGTATCTCTCTTACCTTTCAAAGGGCTTGAAGCTCTCACTCTTATATAAGATTCTGGGTACTAGAATAAAAGCCTAAGAAAAGTCATAACTCACCTCAGGGCTACATTGACTGCAGCATGCTACAGAGAGAGAAGAGTGAAAAGTAAAAAATAAAACTTCAGGACAAGGTTGACAACCATTAATCAAGTCCAAGAGGGAGCCTGGCAGCTCTAGAGCAATCTGATGATGTCATCTAGATCCAAAAGGTATAATCCAAGGGCAGGAGCAGAGTTTGAGGGGCAGAGATGGCTGAGATGAAGCAAAGGGCAGAAATCAGGATTAGCCACAGACCATGACCCTAGCAAAGGCAGGAACCAGGTACCAGTTCTTTACTTGATAAATTGGTAAAGTACCACTATAGACTGTTTGTGTGTCCCTACAATTCGAGTGTTGAAGCCTAATACCCAAAATGATGGTATTTGGTGGTGGGAACTTTGAGAGGTTCTATGCCCTCATCAATGGGATGAGTGCCCTTATAAAAGAGGACCCAGAGAGTTCTCTTCCCCCATCTACATTGTGAGGTTACAACAAGACAGCTATTTAAGAACTAAGAAGCAGGCTCTCACCAGACACTGAATCTTCTGACACCCTGATCTTAAATTTCCCAGCCTCTAGAACTGTGAGAAATACATTCCTGTTGTTTATAAATCACCCAGTCCATGGTGTTTTCTTATAGTGGCTCAAACAGGCTAAGACGAGTTTTCTTGTTTATTTCTGTATCTTGTCCCAAATCTGGAAATAACATAGGAGTTCTGGATACCCAGGAGACTGGGACGTACAGGATGTGTGAACCAAACTCCCAGCAGGTGAAGATTCAAGAAGCAACTACACATTATCCTTGGCTTATATTTTCTATGCTCATGGTTTAAAATAAAATCTATACTTTAAAATGAGTTTTGTAGTAGGTGAATAATGGCCCTGCAAAGATGTCAGTACTCTGATCCTGTGAATGTAGTATCATATAATGTAATATAATCAGACATGATTGTGGTTAGGGACATTAAGATGAGGAGATTATCCTAGATTATCTGGGGGATCCAATATAATTACTTGGGCCCTTAAAAGTAGAAAAAGACAGACAGATTTGGTCAGAGAGATGCAACAACAGAAGAGGCAAGAGAGATTCAAAACATGGGAAGGACCTGACTGGCATCTCGGGCTTTGAAAATGGAGAAAGGGGGCCATGGAAGCAAGAAATGTAAGCAATCTCTAGAAGTGTTTTTCAATCTTTTCTTATTTCACAGCCCACTTGAACTCATAAACTTCTGTCTCACAAATTATGTTGATCCAAAAAAAAGACTATAAAAAAAAAAGTAGGATATACTTACTGTGTTTTGAACTTCTTTTGAAAATAATTTAATTAATGGTCTTTAAAAATTTCACAGCACACCTAAGATCCTCTCATGGCACACAAGTTGATAACCAATGCTCCCAAAGCTACAAAGGGTCATCAGCTGAAAACTATTAAGGAAATGGGGAATTTGGCCTTGCAATCACAACTGCACTAAATTATGTACTGAATTATGCTCCTCCCTCCACACCTGACTCTTACAACCAAGGTTGTACTGAATTGAACTGAATTCTGCCAACAATCTGACCACAAAAATGAATTCTCCCCATGAAGGAGTGTAACTCTATTATACATTCACCTTAGCCCACTAAAATGTTTGCCAAATTTCTGACCTACAATACTGTAAGATAATAAATTTGTGTTCTTTCAAGTTTCCTATGATAATTTGTTACAGTGGCCATAGAAAATAATGTATTTTAAAATCCATATATCTAAAAAAGAGCTGCTTTTTATGATGAAATGTTAAAATCTTCAATGCCTCCCAATTGCCCTGTGAATAAATGCTAAATCCTTTGTAATGATATCTAGTCCTCCTTGAGACTTGCCACCCAACCCTTCTCAACAGCCAAAAAAAAGTACCTCTCAACACATAGCCTGACACTTGGCATTGCCTTCTAACCCTATTTCAGGCACAAAAGAATGTCAGAAGAGAAGGTAAAGAAGAGCCCAATGACCTTTCATCCTTTGAGTTGGCAACCTGATCAAGACCCTAACAAAACATATCTATGAAAAACAAAGTATTACTGACAGATAAATCTTCAAGTGTTGAATGCAAAAACAATAATGTTCTTGGCACTAGAAAGTATTTCCTCTTCTCCCAATTGTCTATGATTTAGGCAAAGACAAATCATACCAATCCCTGTCTAATCAAGCCCTCCATTTGGGGTTTTCCCCCAGTGTTTGCAACTCCATTAGAGTCTTGTTATCCAGGTACAGTGACCAGCAGCATGGGCTGAACCATCAAGTGGATTACCAAAGAGGATACTTTGCCTGACTTAGGCATGCTACTACCATCAGATCTCTTTCCCTCTGCTGTTCCCTCCTCTCCTGGCTCTTACAACCATGGTTGCACTGTGCTCTCTTTTCAGGGTGATATCAGCTGACTCCAGGCATGTTATTTCACTCATCTCAATTTTCAACCTTCCCTAAGGGTTTGAGATTGCATTCTGCTTTGGAGAGAGGGGAAAATTTAGTCTGAAATAAAAATACGCTCTTTAAATAGGGCCCAGTAGGGTCACCCATTTCTCATTCTTTTTTTTTTTTTTTTTTTTTCCTTAGAAGATCACCTGATCTAATGGAGAGCTTCAGATCATATTTTCATGTAATGCCTGGAAGATATATTGGAACCTAAAATTGTCATGACAAAATCTGCTTTGTTCATTTGCATGAACTTAATAAAAGAAAATTGAGGAAAATTAGTAACCACTTTTTTTATATCTAGTATATGTATTGGGTACTGTTAGACATTTTGACATTTATTATACTATTCACAGGTAGTTATATCCCCATTTACTTGAGGTTTTGCGGGGAAAAAAGACATTGAGTAACTTGTACAAGGCCATACAGTTAATAACAGCAGAGCTCAGATACCAACCTTGGTGTGACCTTCTGCAAAGCCTGTGCTATTTCCCTTATGTTTTTCCCTAACTATATTTCTAAATATGGAGATGATTCCTGAATATTTACTCTGTTTTTCCTCGGGTGAGGAAAGAAGCCCCTAGTTAGACTGTATAAGAAGTTTCATGGTATCTCACATACTTTTTGACTTTTAGTTCCTAGTGAAAAATTATTTGAGGACTGGATATAGTGAATCTTCAGGATTCCTATTTAAATTTAAAGTTCCCCTGGAAACCAACCCATATTATTTCAGTTCTATATTCCAGAAAGTGATAGACTTAAGCCCAAAAAGAGGTAAAATAAGAGTGATTATATTATGATGTCAATCAGTGATTGCCAGGATCATTTCAACTTATATATTTTGCTAAATGGCCTTAAAATAGGAACCAAAACTAAAATAGTATTTTAAAACTAAATGGGGTATAGTCATGTTTTATATTAATATGTTTTCTCTAATTACTAATAACAGAGATAAATTTAAGCAATCCACAAATAAATGCCTAGAACATTAATTGAAGCTAAGAACAGCTTATAGAAATATTAGCACATAAGTTTAGATATCTAGAAATTATTTAATCAAGGGAAATAGATTTTTAAGCTGTTCACTTTAGCAACTAATATTTCCCACGTAGGTTTGGTATATTTTAATTATCTTCAGAATAAATACACCCCCAGAATTATAAAGGTTCAACTTAAAATATTTGGACAATGATGGTGTGGAAGTGATACTCATTCAGGAGAAATCCTATTTCAAGTACCCATTCTGTTTTCAAATTCAGTACAGTTTTCACTTTCAGTACAGTGTCCAATAAATTATATTATATAGTCGACACTTTGTGTTAAATTATCTTTCCCAGCTGTAAGCTAATGTAAATGTTCTGAGCACATTTAAAATAGGTTAGACTAAACCATGATGTTTGGTAGCTTAGGTACATTAAATGCATTTTCAACTTTTGATATTTTCAATTTACAATGGGTTTATCAGGACATAACCTCATTGTAAGTCAAGGAGTGTCTTATGGAAATTTCTACAGTTATACATCTCAGCAGAAAAGTATTGACAAGAGTAAAACTATTTTCAATTCAGGATCAGCTGTTAACCATATGTCTTGGGATTACCTTATGCACGTCACTTTTTCTCTAGGAGTTTAACATTGTCTAGGAGTTGAGCATTAAACTCCAATATGGGATTTTTTTTTAATATTCTAAAATATAAGAACAAATTAAAGAAATAATCATATAAGTTTCAGATTAACATCCATCATACTCCTCCCTAGTAAGATATTCTAGTGAATACAGATATTAAATATAAAAGATCCGTGGCTATCAGTCTCTTCTTACTTGGACCCATCCTCATCAGTGTGACATTACACTCTTGGCTAAGGTGAATACTCAATTGAAAAAGAATAAGTAGCCAAAGGTGAAGACCCTTTGAAAAACTCCTATTCACTTGTTTTAGGTTCCTATTGCCTTAAAAATTATTACCTTAAAAATATTTGATGTCAAATAGAGAATAAGCATTGGAGTGGCAGTTAATAGATTAGATGGACTAGCCTAAATCCTATCAGATCTATATCTGTTCCAGTGTGTGACAGTTGCTAAGGGAATAATGGAAAAGAAAGTATCATGGGAACATACATGACCAAGTTAAGTGATCAGTTAAGACTAAGTGAAAAACTTTGATGATGATTTCTTCCAAAAAACAACCATTACAAATAAAGACACACTAGAAAAAAATTTCTCTTTTTAGATAACAAAAATCATGCAGTTTCATGCAGCTCCTCATTAGCCTTATAGCTACAAAATATTATCTTTTTGCTTCTTTTGTAGTAAGGAGGATTTAAAAATCCTAACTATACAGAAAGCATCAGAAACAGAAATCTAGCACCTACCTTTGAATTTTTATTTGCTTTTTAGAGAAAAACAACTTTAGTGTTTAAAATACAATATTGTTGGTTAAGGCTGAGAAAAGACCAATTTTTACATAGAACATGTTTTACTTTTTTTTTCCACACTGTTTAAAAGGTAAAAAAAATTTTATTAATGTGACTGGCTAGTGGTCAAATTTTATAAATAACTTGTGCAGTATTAAAGTAATATTTATAGTTAAGAATTGACAGAAAGATTATTTAGATATGACTTAAATGCTATCTAAACAGAAGGAAGGGAAACCATGTCTAGAAAGGAATAATTTCAGAAAATATTGACTCTACTATCCATGCATGTCTCCTTCTTAATGAGTGGGCAGAACAGACTCAAGTGGTTAAGAAGACCATCTTTACTGCTCTCCCATACTCTTCTTCCATGGTTGAACAAAGTCACTGGAAGAACTAATTAAGAAGATGCTCACTAGGCAGCATTAAAAAAAAATGGAGACTTTACCTCTTTTATGTTTACATGGATGGAGATGGAAAACATTCTTCTTATCTTTTATGTTTACATGGATGGAACTGGAAAACATTCTCCTTAGTAAAGTATCTCAGGAATGGAAAAAAATATCCAATGTACTCAGTACTACTGTGAAACCAATTTATAATCACTCACACTTTCATATGAGAGATGAATCACGATTACAGCCCAGGATGAAGGAGGGAAGAGGAAGGGGATTAGAAGGGAGGGAGGTGGTTCACTAGAGGGAGGGATAATGGTGGGACTACACCTATGGAGCATATTGCAAGGGTACAAGTCAAATCTATCAAGTATTGAACACAAATGTTTTAACACTGTGATTAAGTAAATGAGGTGAAAGCTATGTTAATTAGTAGTATGTAAGCACTCTAAATTGTACAAATAATCAATACATTGAATCCCACAAAGGCATAAATGTATTCATGATCTATGTATACATGACTTAATTAAAAAAAAAAAAGAAGATGCTCAGTCTCTGAGTATAAAGACAAAAGGTAAGTATCAACTGGTGAATTCCTACTAGAGAAGTAAAGAAAATATTCTTGATTAAGATAAATATTCTCTTGAAGTCTGGAAAAGAGAAATTTCTGTAGCTGTATTAAAAGCTATAGCAATAATTGTATATAAAACCAGCACATTGTACCTCATGATTGTATTATTGTACACAGCTATGATTTAATAAAAAAATAAAAGCTATGGCAGTAAATTTGAGTAAGATTCAAATTGTAGAAAAACATCAAGAAGTACTAGATAGAGAAACTCTCCCATGATATTAATCCAACGGGTTGAATAGTGGCAAAAAGAGTAAGATTAGAGCATTAGCCTGGAAATTAGGTAGATTCATGGGTTATAACAGGAAATCTTGAAAGGTCCTGGAAGTAAAACATAGGCAGAAGTTCAGGCAAACAACAAGCATAGCAGTAGATTATCATGGGAAAGGAATCCCATAAAACAAAGGGAACTCATGGGAATTTGGTGCAAAGAACTAGGAAGCTCTATCCATCCATTATGCCAGGATTTTGATGGCAAGGAGTAAGATCAATTTACAGAATCAGAGGTCCAAGTATGGATTCTAGACTCCAAGAGCACTGGCACCTGCAAGGCAAGACTCAAAAAGAGAAAATAAAAGTTCTCAAGGAATAAAGAAAGAACCAGTAAAAATTTTTAGTTCAGAAGATAGAACAGAAGTACCTGGTGTAAACAAAACAGTGCCCTGGAAAAGGCCAAGAAATAAATCAATTGACTGTAATTAAACATCTGTTCCTGGGGCAATACTCAGTCCAAACTCCCAAGTTACAAGACTAATGTGTCTGCATTAGCCCAGGGATGTGAAGAATATAGGAGTTCTCTGGATCAAATAAACATTTCCCAATATCTGTAAATATCATCAGCAAATGCTCATTGTAGAACCTTAAACCACCACTTGGGGAAACCCAGGCAGAGCAATAAAACACCAAGAGGTGGAAAATACAGAAAGGAGGAAGAAGAGCATGGTCGATAGCATCTTCTGACAACATCGCCCAGCCCACAAGCTCTTGGGCAATGTGATTTTGCTACTCCCCGCCCCAAAAAAGGAAAATATGCTTTCCTCATCTGAGTTTCACAATTTTAGCATTTATTAACATTTTGAACAAGGTAATGCTTCTTGGGGGTTGGGGGAGGGGGCTGTAGTGTACAGCAGATTATGTTGAGCAGCATCCCAGTCTCTACCACTAGATGTCAGTACCACATCCTCCTCTCCCAGTCATGACAATCAAAAATGAGGTACAAAATTGCCTCTGGTTGAGGAACACAACAACACAACTCTAGTGCTTTGAATCTCCGGTTTATTTTTTCATGTTGCCAGGAGTTTTTTGCTGGTATCTTCGCATCTGAAACCTCTTGACTTGGGCAAATTGGTTTCCAGGGCACCTGTTCTTTGCTGAAAACTCTCCTGCTTAATTAGAAGGGGAGGTCCCTAGATGACATTTTTCCTACTCCAGAATATTGACATGGCAGAGAAATGTCACCTGCACTAAAATCCTGTAATGCAGCTGTTTTGATTTGTCAGGTTCACGTGTGATTGCCACTTATTGCCTGTGCTGCAGGATCTTTTCTGGGTGTTGTGTTGTTCTCCAGATAATTATAGGAAGTCCAACTTGGGAGCTGGATGAGACCCTTTCTAGGGAGGCTGGCATTGTGGACATTGCTCTACTCAGGGTCTCCCTGAAAAGGTGACAGTGGAAGCTGAGTAAGGCTATCTAGGCAGTGGTCATGGGTTCCTGGGGCTGTGGGTATTCGTTTGAACCAGGTCCTGGTATGTTGACAGCTCAAAGCTGGGGCTCTTGAGGGGAAGGGAAGGTTGGACCTTGGAGCAGTTCTGCTGGCCCTGGCCCTGCAGGAATAGTGGAGACTCAGGGGTGGGGTCTTGGCATACAGATGTAGCAGATCAGTCTCAGGAGCGGTGTCCTTGGCCTGACAGGTGTTCTAGAGCCATAGAGGCAGAGCCTAGGGCTACGGTATGAGAGCCTCAATGCCAGGACTAGGAAACCAGGAGCAGGGCTTCTGAGCAGGACCTCAAAACTGGAAGCAGGACTGTGAGAGCAATGGGATGTGCTGACGAGGGGCATGAAACCAGGCAGCCAGCTCTACTACAGGTTTGGGAATCATGGTTTCTTACTCATGTGGGCATGAGAGGGTTCCAGTGGTCCCTAGACCACAGAGTTCTCACCCCTCCCAAAGCTTCTGAGATCTGAGCCTGCAGTGCCCCAGGCAACTCCCCTGCTAAGATCTTGCTGCCCTGGAGGAAAGGGGCACTTGGCTACCACTCACAGCATATGCCTCAGAGGACCCTCCACTTAGTTCTCTCCCTCCCAAGCCCTGGAGAGGTGATATAAGGCTATTGCTGCTAAGTTGAGCCCCACGCTCACCTGGTGCTGTGCACCTGAGAACATACAAAATGGGATCAGCTGCAGAAACCCAGGATCAGCTGTAGCCAGATTCTTACTATGTCTGCTGTCCAGTACAATGTGCACAAACTACAGGCAATTCCCAGGTCTGTCCAGAGCCTGTGGGGGTGAAGCAAGCCTTCGTACAAGCCAGCCTTAGGGTCTGCGGGATGGGCAGGCTATCTTGGTGCTCTAACCTAATATTCCTCACATGTAGATGCCTCCCCCCAGATTCAGCTGACCTTGTTGAATGTATTTGCCCTGTCACCTTCTTTTTCACACTGAGTTCCCCACTTGCTTCTCTGTGATTCCACCATGTTACTTCAGAGAAGAGCTAGGTGGGCATCTGTCTATAATTCACACTCCATTTCTTTTTTGTTTTGTTTTGTTTTGTTTTGTTTTGTTTTCCAAGGCAGGGTTAGTATTTATTTTAAGTGATTAGCAAAGAGTAAATAACTGCTATAAGGGAAAGTTATTCTTTTCTAAATACATTATGAAGAAAATTAATTTGGTTTCCTTTGTTTCTTTGTCCTCTAAATTAGGATATAATGCCTTATGAATACATACATATTAATAAAATAGCGTAGTTCATGTCACTGTAATGTAGAGAAAGTGCATGAAAAACCCAGAGATTTAGTTTGGAAGTTGGTACTACGAAACATGCAAAGGGGGCTTGAGAGCAGCATGCTCAAGGACAGATTCTTGTCCACGATCTTCCTGGGAAACTCAGATTTTGTTTTTTTGGTAGCTACTGTAGAAAGAAACAAAACAACCCAGATGAAAACAAATACACAATTTATTCAGAGCTTGCTGTATAAAGGGAATCAGCCACCATCACGTGGATTTGGCAAAGATTCCAAGGCAGGCGGGCAGATTTGGAAAAGGTATGTAGCGAAAACCAGGGAAGGCTTCAAGTATGCTCTGATTAGAGGTTGCTGGCATGAAGCTGGGCCAATTGGAAGTAATGCATCTTATATGCTTAGTTTGGGGTACATATTTGGATTTTTTTGAGTGGCCCTGAATTGTAAACAGGCAAAAAATAGGGGAGCTGAAAATGTTACTGAACATTTTCTCACCACTCTAAAATGAAGTCTGTAGATTTGGGCTTGGCTGGTTATGTATGTTTAGGTAGTTTTTTCCCCCTCAGTTTTCCATCACTATACAAATTTTTTGTTTATATCAGATTAATGTGGGGGCATATACAATTAGGTCACATAGGGTTCAAGTCCTACTTGTAGGTGTGTCCTTCACCTGAGAAGTGTGTAATATACCCATGAATGTACCCGCTGGGTGGGAAAGTACCCATCCCCAACCCCCCACTTGAATTTCATTGAGTTTTTTCTCTTATATGAGCATCAATTAGTTCCAATTTTGTACTGAGTATATGTGGCATTTGGTTTTCCATTCTTGACATACTTTTTACATAGGAAAATGGTCTCCAATTCCATCTAGGTTGTTACAAAAGATTAAAAAAAAATCTTTTATGGCTAAATAATATTCCAGAGGCTCCCACCCAAGATTCTGGATTTTGGAGCTACAACTCAAAGAGACACATTCATGAAGGCAGTGTCAATGTCAAGCACACAATGCTGATGGCTGGAATGTGAGTGGTGGTACCAGATTCAGTGCCTGTAGCATGACTTGGTCATGTTCTTAGTTGTTTAATCCCTTTTGGTTCCAATTCTAAGGTTAACTTTCCAACCTTCTCAAAGGCTCTGAGATACCAAATTACCTTCCAATAAACTTATTTTCTCCTTAAGTCATATGAAGTTTGGCTGTATTATTCATGACTGATACAACAGGTGACAGAAGTTGGGTATGGAAGAAGTTTGAGAAAACTGAAGCATGAATTTCTCCCTTCAACCTATTTAAGACTGTAGATACTGTCATAAATAGTGGTTCAAAAAAAGTAGAGTTGAAAACATATTATTTCTAATTATAAAATTAATGACCAGAAGAATGACAAACAAAATAAAACTAATTAAAGATAAGAAAATGGATTTGAGGTTAAATAATATAATTTTCAAGCCTTGCTGAGTGGGTTTGAAAAAAGCTACAGTTCAAAGTTTGATAAAGCAAGTAAGAATGGCAAAATTGTATTATTTACAATTATAAATATAATCACTAGAAAAACTAAAAGAAATGATGAAATACAATTCTATCCAGGAAGTAGAACTAATAATGGGGAATAGAATGGAAAATGTTGCTGTTCATTATCTATCTTTCTGTACTGTTTGAACATTTTTAGCCATGCTCATATATCACATGTTTATAAAAATTTTAACATTCCTCTACTGCACATCCACAGAGCATACCACATAATTGAATGAAAAGCTATTAAAACATTCTCTCTCTCTCTCTCTCTCTCATGCACATGACCCCAGCTGCAACTCTGAGAATGCAAAGTATAAAAGATTTAATTACATAGGAATCAATTCAAGAGCGTAGATTTGCCTCCAGATTTGTTTACCTGGCTAAAACACAAAGCAGCCTCATACCCATAATAAGTAGAATCATGTACGGAAAAAGAAGGAAATCAAATCTCAAAAGGTGACTTGGAAAAAGAAAGGTGTTTTCCAGCTTTACCAAGACATAGCTAATAAATAAAAAGTGCATATATTTACAGTGTCCAACATGATGTTTGGGTATATTTATACATTGTAAAATTATTACCACAATCAAGTTAACATATCCATCACCTCACAGTTATTGCTTTTTCCACAACATTTAAGATATATTCTCTTAGCAAATTGCAGGATATAATACAGTATTATTAACATACTATATACATTTGATCCCCAGAATGTATTCATCATGGCTAACTGGAACTTTGTACCCTTTGAGAAACAGCTCCCAATTTCCCCCACCCTCCCAGCTCCTGGTAACCACCATCCTACTCTCTGCTCTATGAGTTTACTTTTTGAAATTACTCATATCAGTGAGATTATACAGTATTTTTTCTTTCCACACGTAGCTTGTTTCACTTACCATATTGTCCTCCATATTCATCCATGTTTTTGCAAATGACAGGATTTCCTTCTTTAAAAGCTGTATAGTATTCCATTGAATATGCGTAGTACATTTTTATTCATTCATGTGTCGATGGACACTTAGGTTAATTTCATATCTCAACTATCATTTTGTTTCTAAGAAAAGCAGGTCATGAAAACTACAATCTTTTCTAATTATGGATATTAGCTTCCAGGCATCCCACCAATACCAAATTTGAAAGATTAGTTGGTTATTTCATATGTTTAAAAGTATTTACAAACTTGAGCATTCCTCAGGCTAATCTTAGTATGAAGTGTTATAAGTATTGGCACTGAGATGCTTAAGGTTTATTGGAAAGAACACAAGATTTGGAGCAAAAATTCTGAGCCTATTCCATCTGCATCATTTACCACTAAAGGATTTTGAGCAAATTATCATGTTAGCCTGAGTTTTGTCACCTGAAAAATGTGGACAACATTACTAACTGCTGTTAAAATAAAAAGAGGTAAAGATAAAGACAAAGGACTATATGTAGCAGAGTCCAATAAAATGTAAAGGCCAATACAAACGTTAGTGCTGTTACTATTACAACAACTGGTCACAAAGGATATCTGTAAACAAAATGGCATAAGGAAAACCCATCCTCCCACTAAAGCCACCTTTCTATTTTAAAAGAATGGATATATATGCTCATGTCCAGATGACAAAAGATGCCACTTGACTTCACACAACACACAGTGACACCAGGGTAGTCAGTCTCCCCCCGAATGATGACTAACATCCACATGTGCCCAATATGTACCTCACTTCACATATGGGAAAGAAAAAGATACATGTTTGGGAGAACACATTAATGCAAGTAGGTTAGCCTGATCAATAGAAGTGAAAAAAATGTTTAAGTACATCAAGTATTGTCCTTTTTATTCCAAATCCTCTAGAACTGAACCAAAAGAACTTGGCTATAATGAAAGCTGAGAACATGTGTAGAAAGTGGGATGGGATTTAAAGGCAGTAAGGGCAGAGCCAGCTCCTTAGGAAGGAAACATGTTGTGAAGGAATGAGCACTGGACCAGGATCAAGGGACTGAGCTCTGGCCCCAGGACTGACATGGGCTCTCCATGAGACCCTGGGAAGGCCACTGTCGCCTCTGGGCCGTGGTTTCTATACAATACAAAGGAGGAGTTGTAAGACCAGTTAGCACAGCTGACTAATCATTTAGAAAGCATTTATTAAGTATTTATTATGGGATAGGCAGTTTTCTTGTCAGCAGGGATATAGAAGAAAACAAAACAGACACAGTTTCTGTACTGTGTCTGTATTGTTTCTGTACAATGTAGATTTGACATTCTACTCACCCACCCAACTTTATGATGTGGCACACTGAAACTCTGAGTGTAGGCCAGGGAGAGGCTAGAGTAAAAAATGGCTGAATGACCAAGGAGGAGAAGCATGAGTTCTTCAAAAGCAGTGTTCTTTTTGAGAGCAGAAGCAAGAACCCCTCCCTCCCATTTTATATCCTTCTAGTTCCTCAGCGTTGAAATTTAAGACAGATCATGGGAACCCACTAACTTTTATTCTGAAAGGCAAATCTAGGGCTCAAAGAAACTTCCAGAAATATAAGATGTTAGGTTTTATTTTTTTAATTGGATAATTGCTTACTACATTAAAAGATGCATATCTAAAATGAGCTAACATTAATGAATAGGTGACATTTCCTAAAAACTAATGAGCCCTATATTAATAGTTCCTAATCTCTGTTTCTTTTAATAAAAAACATAATTTATATATGTAATATATAAATGTAATGAATTGTTTGTTAGACATATGACAGAATATAATACTTCTTTTACTAAACATAAATCCCTACCCTAGATTTCTGCTATACATTAAAAATAATGTATTCTTCATTGCCAAAAGAAAAATAATAACCAGGAAAAGACCCAACAAGAAAAGAAAATTATAGACCAATATCACTAATGAATATAGATGCTAAAATACTCAATAAGATCCTAACAAACACAGTCCAACAACACATCAAAAAAATTATACACCATGACCAAGTCATTTATCCCAGGGTCTCAAGGCTGGTTCAATATACGTAAATCTATAAATGTAATTCAACACATAAACAAACTAAAAAATAAGGACCATATGATTCTTTCAATTGATGCAGAAAAAGCTTTTGATAATATCCAGCATCACTTCATGATCAGAACACTTAAGAAAATTGGTA
>CAUYPK010102675.1:0-16407 GCA_963574355.1 Loris lydekkerianus
AAAATATGAACTCTGGTGTGTTGGTGGTGGGAATGTAAAATGGTATGGCCACTATGGAGAAAAGTATGGTATTTCCTCAAAAGAATTAAAAGTAAACATAAAAGAAGTAAAGTCTCCATCTTTCTTTAAGGCTGCATAATATTCCATGGTATACATATACCACAATTTAAAAAGTACCCAATGTACTCAGCCCTACTATGAAACTAATTTAGGGCTTTCACATGAAAGCTATAACCCAGTTACAACCTAAGAATAGGGGGAAGGGGGAAAGGGAGTAGAGGGAGGGGAGAGGTGGGTAGAGGGAGGGGGGTACGTGGGATTACCTGCGGTGCATCTTACAAGGGTATATGTGAAACTTAGTAAATGTAGAATGTAATGTCTTACACAATAACTAAAAAAACGCCAGGAAGGCTATGTCAACCAGTGTGATGAAAATGTGTCAAACGGTCTATGAAGCTAGTGTATGATGCCCCATGATCATATCAATGTACACAGCTATGATTTAATAAAAATAATAAAAAAAAAAGAATTAAAAGTAAAATTACCATAGTATCCAACAATCCCACTTCTGGCTATATACTTAAAAGAACAGAAAGCAGGATCTCAAAGAGACATTTGCACACCCATGTTCATGGCAGCATTACTCACAATAGTCAAAAGATGAAAGCAACCCAAGTGTCCACTGACCGACAAAAGAATATACAAAATGTGATACACACACACAATGGAAAATTATTCAGCCTTAAAGAGAAGTGAGATTCTGGCACATGCTACACAAGGATGAATTTTAAAGACATTATGCTAAGTTAGAAAAGCCAGTCATAAAAAGACAAATTCTATATGATTCAACTTATATGAGGTACCTAAAATAGTCAAAACGCTTAGAAAGTAGAATGGTAGTTGCCAGAAGCTGGGCAGAGAGAGAAAAGGCAGTTGCTCAATGCATATAAAGTTTCAGTTCTGCAAAGTAAAAAAGTTCTGGAGATCTGTTATATAACAATGGGTATATCATTATCACTACTGAACTATACACACAAAAATGAATAAGATAGTAAATATGTTTTTGACCAATAATTTAAAAACAAATAGTGAAGGAGAAATAAAGATTTCCTTAGACTTTCAACTAAAAACCCAGGGAACCTATCACCAGCTGCCTTGCCCTGTAAGAAATGTTAAAAGCAGCTTTTTAGGCAGAAGAAAATGACACACCTCAGAAACTTGGATCTACATAAAAAAGGAAGAGCATGAGAGAAGGCATAAGTTAGGTAAAATGAAATATTTTACATTTTTTATTCTTAATTGACCTCAAAATTGACTATGTGTTTAAGGTAACAATAGTAACATCTATTGGACGATTAAGCATAGAGACAAATAAAATGAATAACAGCACTGTCACGGGGATGGAAGAAGGCAATGGAAAGACTGTACATACACTGAACACGAAGCAATGCGGTTATTTGAAGGTCAATTTAGATTACTTAAAAATGAGCATTGTAAACACTAAAGCAACCATTAAAAAACCTTTTAAAATATAATTGAGATGCTATAAAAGGATATAAAGCTGAATTATAATAAAATGCTCAATTCTGTGAAGGCAGAAAATGAAGAGAAAAAAGAAACCAAACAAATGTAATGAACAGAAGATAGTTACAATCATGGTAGACATTAATGAAACTGTACCAATAATCACTCTAACTGTGAAGGGTCTAATACACCAATTAAACAACACAAACTGTCAGAGTGAACTGAAAAAGCCAAGACACAACTATTTGTTGTAAGAAACCCAGTTTAAATAGAAAGACACATAGATTAAAAAATAGAAAAAATACACTTTCTCATTTCAAAACAATGTTGCAGTAGCTATATTAATTCCAAACAAAGCACATTTCAGACAGAGGAAAAACATCATGTAAACTGGGGATTTACATAGTAATTAAGAGGGTCAGTTCTCCAAGAGAACAATATCAAATGTGTATGCACCTAAGAATAGAGTGGCAAAAAATATGTAGCAAAAATGGACAGAGCTGAAAGTAGAAATATAAAGCCACTAAGGTAGTTGGAGACCCCAACACCCTCCTGCCAGTTATTGATAGATCAAACAGGCAAAAAGTCAGCAAAGACACACATGACCTGGACAGCATCATCAATCAACTAGATAAAATTGACATTTACAGAGTACTCCCCTCAACAACAACAGAACATAAATTCTTCCCAAGCTCACATGGAACATCCCCCCAGATAAACTACATAAAACATACCTTACCAAATTAAAAAGAATAGAAATAACACAAAGTATGTTCCAGGACCCAAATGTAATTTAACTAGAAATCAATGGCAAAAAAGTAGCTAGAAAAATTGGGAATAGTTAGAAATTAAACAATATACTTCTAAATAATGCATGGGTCAAAGAAAAAATTTCAAGAGAACTTTAAATTTTTAACTAAATGAAAATGAAACAAATTTTTCAAAATTTGTGAGATGACATAAAAGTAGTGTTTAGAGGGAAATATATAACATTAAATGCATATAGAAAAGAAGAAACCTCTAAAATTAATAAACCAAACTTTTATGCTAGGAGACTACAGAAAGAGCATTTTAAGCCCAAAGCAAGTAGAAGAAAAGAAAAACTAAAGAATAGAGCAGAAATAAATGAAATTGAAAACAGGAAAACAACACAGAAAGTCAACAAAACCAAAAGCTGATCCTCCTTTGAAAATCAATAAAATGGCAAATCTCTAATTAGACTAACCAAGAAGGAAAAAAAGAGAGAGACAGATGGCTAATATCAGAAATGAAAGGAGCTTCATCACTGCACTAAAAGAACAAATAAATGAACCATAAAGGAATACTTTGAACAACTCTTTGCCCATGAAACTGACAACTTGGAGAAAATGAACCAATTTCTTAAAAATTACAAACTACTGGTGCTGGGAGAGCTAGATAACCACATGTAAAAGACTGAAACTGGATCCACACCTTTCACCACTTACAAAAATTGACTCAAGATAGATGAAAGATTTAAATATAAGATAGCGGTTCTCAACCTATGGGTCACAACCCCTTTGGGGGTCGAACAACCCTTTTATAGGGGTTGCCTAAGACCATCCTGCATATCAGATATTTACATTACGATTCATAGAGTAGCAAAATTACAGTTATGAAGTAGCAACGAAAATAATTTTATGGTTGGGGGTCACCACAACATGAGGAACTGTATTAAAGGGTTGCGGCATTAGGAAGGTTCAGAACCACTGATCTAAGACAAAAAAAAAAAACAAAAAAAAAAAACCCCAATAAAAATCTTAGAAAAAAGTGTGGGAAAAGTGGAAAAAACTCTTTTGATGATATAGAACTGGGGAAAGATTTTATGATAAAGACTTTAGATTTTATGATATGTGTCTTTCTATTTAAACTGGGTTTCTTACAACAAATAGTTGTGTCTTGGCTTTTTCAGTTCACTCTGACAATTTATGTTGTTTAATTGGTGTATTAGACCCTTCACAGTTAGAGTGATTATTGGTATGGTTTCATTAATGTCTACCATGATTGTAACTATCTTCTGTTTATTACATTTGTTTGGTTTCTATATTCTCTTCGTTTTCTGCCTTCACAGAATTGAGCATTTTATTATAAGTCAGTTTTATATCCTTTTATAGCATCTCAATTATATTTTAAAAGGTTTTTTAGTGGTTGCTTTAGGGTTTACAATGCGCATTTTTAAGTAATCTAAATTGACCTTCAAATAACCACATTGCTTCGTGTTCAGTGTATGTACACTGTGACAGTCTTTCCATTGCCTTCTTCCATCCCCGTGACAGTGCTGTTATTCATTTTATTTGTCTCTATGCTTAATCGCCCAATAGATGTTACTATTGTTACCTTAAACACATAGTTAATTTTGAGGTCAATTAAGAATAAAAAATATGAAATATTTCATTTTACCTAACTTATGCCTTCTCTCATGCTCTTCCTTGACCATCACAACAACAACAAAAATTAACAAATGAGACTCAATTAAGCTGAAAAGCTTCTGCACAGCTAAGGACACAATAAGTAAAGCAAAAAAGACAACCTTCAGAATGGGAAAAAGATATTTGCAGGATGTGAATCTGACAAAGGGTTGATAACTAGAGTCTACAGAGAACTCAAATTAATCAACAAAAACAGAGCAAACAATCCCATCTATCACTAGGCTAGAGATATGAACAGAACCTTCTCTGATGAAGACAGATGAATGGCTAACAAATATTTGAAAAAAGGCTTATCATCCCTGATCATCAGAGAAATGCAAATCAAAACCACCCTGAGATTATCACCTAACCCCAGTGAGAATAGCCCACATCACAAAGTCTCAAAGCTGCAGATGCTGGTGTAGAAGTGGAGCGAAGGAAAAACTTTTACACTGCTGGTGGGACTGCAAACTAATACCACCATTTTGGAAGGAAGTATGGAGAATCCTTAAAGAATTCAAATTAGACCTCCCATTTGATCTTGCAATCCCATTACTAGGTATCTACCCAGAAGAACAAAAATCATTTTATCATAAGGACATCTGCACTAGACTGTTGCACCTCAATTTACAATCACCAAAATGTGGAAACAACCTAAATACCCACCAACCCAGGAATGGATTAACAAGCCGTGCTACATGTATACCAGGGTACTCAGCCATTAAAAAAAGATGGAGATTTTACATCTTCTGTATTAACCTGGACAGAGTTGGAACACATTCTTCTTAATAAAGTGCCACAAGAATGGAGAAGCAAGAATCCAATGTACTCAATTCTAATATGATGCCAGTAGATGATCTAATACATACCCACATATAAGAAAAACTCAATTCAATTCAAGGTGGGAGGGTGGGGGAACAAGGAAGTGGGGAGTGGAGAGGAGGGAGGAGGACGGGAGGGTTATGGTGTATGGCACACCTCTTGGGGGTGGGACACAATTCTAATAAGGATTTTACCTAAGAAATGCAATCAGTGTAACCTAATTCTTTGTTCCCTCAATGAACCTGAAACAATAAAAAATAAAAATTACAAACTACTATATTATCAAAACTCACAAAGAAAAAGATAATCTGAATAGCCATGTATCTACTAAAAAATTAGAATCAATAATTAATACCTTTCCAAAAAAAGATAGCATTAGGTGCAGATAATTTCACTAGTGAATGCTACTAAACACTTTAGGAAGAAATAATACTAATTCTCCATAATCTCTTCCAAAATTAAAGGCAAAGGAAACATTCCCCAACTCATTCTCTGAGCTCAGCATTACCAAAATCAGATAATTACAAAAAAGGAAAACTGCAGACCAATGCTTCTCATGAACAGAGATGCAAAAATCCTCTGCAAAATATTAGCAGATCAAATCCAATAATATATAAAAAGAATTATATACTCTGATAAAATAGAATTTAGTCTAAGTATGCAAAGACAATTCAACATCAGAATATCAATCTATGTAATTCAACTAAAAAAGAAAAATCATATGTCAAAATGAAAAATCACATGACACAGAAAAATCATATTACAAAATCCAACACCTATTCATGATAAACAAAAAAAAATTCTCAATAAACTAGGAAACGATCACACTTAATGGTAAGAGACAGAAAGTTTCCCTCCAGGAGATTGGGAATATGACAAAAGGAAAAAGGTATACAAATGGAAAAAAAAGAAAGCTGTCTTTATTCTCAGATGACATGACTGTTTACGTAAAAACAAACAAACAAACAGAAAAACAGGCCGGGGCTGGATTTGACTCTTGTGAGCCATAGTTTGCCAACTCTTGCTAGAAAGTCCTGTTTTTATACTAAGTTATAATGTATCCACTGCATAATTCATTACATAGCAATTCTTGTTCATCTTTCTCTCCTGAATAATCAGATAATTTTAAAAGGTTAGGTGGTGGGAAAAATGGCCTTGGTCTAAAAACATTCATGAAAGTGAACTCTATTCCTAAATTATTCTTTAAAAATATCTGTATTTAATATGACTCCGCAAGACTTCACCAGTGATCGTATTCACATTAGTGATTTATTATTCACACCATGCTCAAGGTATTTTATTTGTAATTTTTTCCTCAATAAAGCAGAATATATGAATGTGAAATGATCTGATAAAACATTCAAATCATTAACACAGAGACAAAATCATCTTATCCTAAAGTCTATCCAGTTGTATGGCTATTTTTTTTTTTTTTTTTGAGACAGAGTCTTTTTAAATTATAATCCATGAAACTATATACTTTTTTTTTCAAAATGCCTTAAGAACTATATTACAGCAAGGGGAGGAAGACTGAGGAAGACTCTCCTACCTCAAAAAGATAAAATCTATTAAGTTTTCCATGGCATGAAATTTTAAAAATCAGTGGATCTAATCCAATGCTTTCATTTTGTAAATGAGGAAACTCGGATGGGATATAAGATTCAGAGACCTGCTGCAACTTTATGGGCAGAGGCGGCAGATGGCTTCCTGACTCCGAGGCACCTTTTCTACAACACCAGACAGCTCACTCACAGCTACAGTTCAGACCCTGCTTGTTCTTAATTAAAAGCAGGTTTCACTAAAGTTTAATTATAATCAGACACATGTATGTAGTATCTTTAAGAAGTCTTAACTTTCAGAAATCAAGCTTCTTTTAAAGTAAACTTTATCAGTCACAATACCTACAGGATTATATAGCCACTCAGAGATTATTCTCTCTTTCTGCTAAAACCCACAAACTATAAAAGGTACCTTTTCAAGTCCAGGTTTTGAAATCTTCTCTGTTCCACTATTGTTTTCAAGGCAGATTCCTTCATCAACACCATCGTCATTGGAGAAATCATTGCTCATCTGATCGCTGTGACAACTGCCTTCATTTTCTGCTCCACTGTCAGTGCAACTTTCAGTCTGAGGAGATTTCTTAATAAGACATGATTATCTTAAGACTAAAAGCCAAATTTAAGGAAAATATACATTACAAAACTTTTCACATAATTTAACATATTCTTATTAATACAAATATTGATTTTACATTAAATAAATTTATCTTCTCTTTAAAAAGTGAGATCTAAGTAAAATTAAACAAGCAAAAGTACAGCAGAACTTCTGTAAGATGACCACCCACCAGATGGTAAAAACTTGGTCAACATTTGGAGGTTTGGTCAACATAAGGAACCACATCCACTGTACTGACTGTATGTGGTGCATGCCCACTCTATCAAAATTAGGGCAACTTACAGAGGTGGTCACCGTAGGAAAGTGGTCAACTATGGAGGTTCTACTATATATTTTTAAAGCATTTATATTATGTCCTAAAAATGTCAATACAACAGGTTAGTGATAAACCCCACTTACGTTTATCATTGCAAAATAACAATATAAAATTACTGTATATACTCGAGTATAAACTGAGTTTTTTCAGCACAAAATTTGTGCCGAGTTTGGGTTTTTTGGTACAAATTTTGTGCCGAAAAAACTCGGCTCATACTCGAGTATATAGGTACCCTTTCAGCAAAATCCATAAAAGCAGAGAACCTGAGTCCAAAATGAGCCTTTTGTGTTCTCAAATACCAAAAGAATATCATTTCTATTTTTTTTTTTAACAGAAAGTTCAATTCAGTTTATTACTGTGTTAATTATTATTGATAATGAGAAAGAAAAATAGACATTTTTTTCTTTCCTCAAGAACTGAAATGTAACCAAAGCAAATTATACTTTTTGCTTTATGGTTTTTAAATTATATTCATACAAATTTAATTTGAAAAATTTTACTTTTTAGAAATCACCAAACAACCCTTTCCCACTTTTCCTATAACATTTTGTACATATACCTAAAATATTGCTTTTTAAACAGTTTGAGAATTCTCAAAGATATAGGCTCTTAGTAAGTGTAAGGCCTTGCACAGAAGTTCTTGGATGCATCCAAGCAATATAGATAATAAGCACAAACTTTTTGTTTTGAACAAAAGTTTTTGTTGTAGATATTACATTATATTTAATATAGAGACTTCATCCTTCAATAAAGTTTATATCAAAGACAAACAAAGATGAAAAGCAACTTTATAACTCTATACTACATCCAAAAAGGTAATCCTAAAACTCCTCTAATGAAGTCAAAACATCTCTTCTCCCAAGAACTAGGCCTAAAACTTCCTAAAATGAGGTTGCCAAACTTCGTATCAAGGTTTTCTTCCCTTCAAAAAGATTTCCCTTTACATTAGGCACATTCAGAAGACTTGATCTAACATGAATCCCTATCGAGTAGAAATCCTCCAAAGATAATGTCTCCTCTCAAAGTTTGGTATACTTTGGCATCCTACCTTAAAGCTAAGTGTTTGAAGATTATTTTAAATTAAATCTTCCAAAATGTTATGTGGTCACCTTTTAGTTACCATTTAATGAACATTTATTTAAAATACCTCCTTACAAAAGCTATAAAGAAAACATTACTCTGACATTAGATATGGAAAATGAAAAGTTAGAAAGGTTACATGACTTATTCAAGGTCAAGCAGTAAAACAAGGTTTTGAACCCAAACCTAGTTAGGCCCCCCAAACATATGCTCTTTTATATCACATTCCCTTTTAGTACTTGACAGTACTAAATAAAATTTCAGGAATGCTTAAAATTATTTTTGAACTCCTGGGAAAAGACATTTTTATAGTAATCAGTTTCAATAAAGAAACTGCTTCATGGTAGTCTCAAAGTGATAAATCTGTAAATATGCTAAGTGATTATAAACATTCCAGAAGATGAAATCAGAAAAGTTTCCAAAAGAAGAGTGGAATGTTAATAAATCTTTTATTGAGTATGGCTAGAGGAACCAGAGAAGTCTGGGAAGCCAATAAATGGGAAGAAATTGATGAGCATGAACATGTGTCCTTCAAAGTCTCCTGCTCAGCTATTTAAATAAAGTTTCCAAATTTAAGCTTTCTAACCCAGCCAATTTAAGAACTAGCAAACCTTAAGTGCAAACCTTAATTACCCAGGTACCTTAACCAGGTACCTTAATCCTTGAAGGTAAGACAAATACAAGAAATTAAGTTCATGTTACTCAGTTCATTATTCATTAATTCACATATATTGGTTCTGCATTTATTACACATCAGTAACACAAGTACATGCTACCTGTAAACTAGTTTCAATAACTACGAAATTAGGAAATGTAAGATTCTCTCCTTATTGTCTTTTCAAAGAGCATCACGGGCTACTCGAATAAGAATATTTAAAATATAATTTGAAATATGGTGTTCAGTAAAAGCTCATACACAGGTAAGTCTTCTTAAGGAATTCAGTATTAATAAATAAGGAAAGAAAAAGCTTCCTTCAAAAAGACATCATTGTTACCCCTAATAGCTCTTTCAAAAGTATGACTAGAATGAATCAGTGAATAACATTTTATAACAAGAAAATTTCATAAATATTTACCTCATCTTCAACATCAATAAATGTACTCATATCTAGTTCTTCAGGAAATGTCATTCGATCATTCAATTTAATCCTATGCATGGTTGTATAATCAAAATCAAACCTTTTCAACTGTAAGGTCAGCAGATAAGGGAAATGCAAAAACCGAAGGCCCTAAAAAAAAAAAAGGGATAGACTCTCCTGAATATTGAATATTATCTCAGATAATTAATTATCAATTTCTATATGGCATTTACCTTTCGTGCATCACACTTCTTCTTACAACGTTCACAAAAATACTGATTTGGACCATCTAGGATCTCCGGTTGAATAAATGCATGCAACGCTTCTTCCTGGTTAGGGAAAAGATTGTTTTATAAATACTTAAAATATTATGTTGATGACAAAGCCTTGAATATAAAAACACTGCAAGTACCAAAATAGTTGCAAGTAGAACTCAAAATGCACCAGAAACACATATCAACAGCAAAATATTGCCAGTATAAAAATTAACCCCCCCAAAATTTGTTTTGCCTTTGATAGCATTTATCTTTCTTAGTATTGCACCTAACAGTTACATGTACCTAATTTTTATTGACTTTACTCATTGGTGTTTGGCTATTTAATATTTCAAAAAAAAAAAAAAAAAAAAAAAAAAACAACCCTCATTCTTATGTATTAGAAAGTAATTCCATACTTCTAAGAAAAGCAGTTGCATGTATCACTTCAATCCTCTTGTAAAAAAAAGCAATTACATGTATCACTTCAATCCTTATTTTAAAACTACACAGTAAATAACATTGACCTCTGAAGAATTCACATTATCCAGACACTTAAAAATCATGTACCCAGCCCTAGTCACAATAGTTAGGGTCAGCCAGTAATCCACCACTACACTAGTTAGGAAGATGGAAAGACCCTGTGCAAGCTTCCCATTGAGTATGAGATGTTCCTCCTTCGGAAATGTATAGTGAGAGCTCCTGGATCTCTAAAAGATCATCTACTAGAACCATATGGGTCTCTTTTCTCCATACGGCCTTAAAGCAGAAGCAAGAAGCTTAGTATAAATACTATTAAAGAATCAGTAGGCACAAATTTTTATTTTAATATTTTCTCAAATAAAAATTGATACAATACATAAGACTGGATACATAATCTCAAATTTAATCTGTGTTCTCTCTTTTCTTCACACGTGATATACACAGAACTACTGATAATATTTATTACATATAAAGAAAAAGAAATGGAATCATTAAGACAAAGTATCTTCAAATATTTTTCTTTTGACAAAGAACAAGTTGTTGCTCAAAATATAAATAAAAGAGCTTAATTTGGTAAAATGGTATTAGTTGCAAAATAGCTAGCAAAGTTTCTAAAACTACTATCCACATATTATTTGATCAGCTCACTTCGGAACAAGATAAAGACCTGGAAAAGTATTCGAAGCTTCTAAACTCTTCCATCCCCTGTTTTGTTTACAGAAAACAAGGAAGCGCCAGGTGAGGGAATAAACCAAATAGATGGTTTTCTTCCACATTCTATTGGAGGTCATAGGAAAGGATACATTTAAATAACAGTATTTTTCTCTAAAACAGTATAAGATTGAAAAAACATAAATTCTATAAAAAGGTATCAGAAAAAAAAAAAAATGCTCCAAAGAAACCACATCTATACCTTAACATAGACTGATAATTTGTCAGGTTTTCCAAATAGAGCTAATTTGAACGGGTAAAACTCTTAATATCTAAAGTATGGAGGTGGGAAGAAAGAAAACTGTAACTCAAATTCTACTTTACTAAACAAGGTGAATATGCACTAGTCTTTGGCTTCTAGTTTGGCTTCTATTTAAAAAATAATTTAAATCTTAAAGAAAAGTTAAACAAGGAATTCTCAAAATGCTCTTACTTAAACTCAACAACTTTTTAACATTTTGCTTTTACTTTATCCACCCCCAACATTATTTTCTAAACCGTTTAAACCAACAGTATTTTTTCTGAACCATGAGAGAGTAGATTTACACATCATGCTTTACCTTTTAATACTTTAATTTGACTTTTTAAGAATAAAGACATTCTTATACAAACAGTACAGTCATCAGACTCAGGAAAACTTAGTACTAATAAAATACTTGGTCATTCCATATTCCAATTCTGTCAATTACCCAGATAATCCCCTTAATGGCATTTCTCCCCAGTTAGGACAGAAGCCAATCTGGGGCCACAGATTTCATAGGGCTGTCTCTTTAGATTCCTTTAATCTGGAATAGTCCCAGAGATGTTTCTTTCATGACATTGGTATTTTTTTTTTATAAACCAAGTCAGTTATTATATAAAATGTTCCACAATTTGGGCTTGTCTGATACTGTCCATTATTAGATCCGTCTTACACCTTCCATGCTAGACTACCATCTGAAGTAATGATGCGCCCTTCTAAGGGGATCACAGTAGTAGCCTCTCACGTTGCTGCCGTTCTCATCTCAGACACTATCATGTGAGTACTGTGTGTATTAGCTAATCGTTACCAAGTTCCTTTCTCAATGTAATTTCTTTGCTACATTTTTACATTTCCCTTTGGTATTTAGCAAGGTTAGTAACAATTGTTCTAGTAGTTACTTTTGCACTTATACTTCCCTTAGTTCCCCTAATCCCTTCTATAGGTCCTCTGCTTTTATTCTTAGTTAAGCTTTTTGAGTGTCTGGTATCCTTTGTCTCCCATACACACAACAGTCTAATCTTATTCTTTCCCCTTCTCTTCTTTTCAAAAGTGGTGTTCCTTCTACTCTGTTCAACATATAACATTTCATACTGTTCTTCTACCTTTGTCTCCATCCTTGTTGTACTTAGATTCCTCAGACTAACTGCTCATAGCTCTTTTGCTGAAGGCTACCCAGTGATCTCTTGAGTTCATCCTCCACTAAGTTCCTCAAGGGCTCCTGGAATCAATATCCAATGAATTTTTGAATGTTTAAAATTGCTTTTGTATAGCCCTCATAACTGAACAAAAACTTGGTTGGATATCATACTTTGGCTTGTAATTTCTTTCCTTGAATCTCTGTGGCCACGATTTGCATGCTGCTCTTCACAAGTGTGATGCCAGCCAATTCATCTCTGTTAGTTTACTAAAATAGCTGTCAGAGTTCATCATTCCAGGTCATGGTGAGTTCTTCAAAAGGTAGTTTTAACATTTCCCTATTCCCAGGAAGTTTTTCTGAATTACAGCTTAACCATTAGCTTTTTCCACTGCCTTTTTTTGGGCTTCTTCACAGACTCCAATTATGTGGGACTTCTTGTGCTGATCATTCCTTTCAAGCATTTCTTCTGAGAGCCTTTTTACATCTTTATTTCATTTTCATTTGATATCCCTCCTTAGATTTTTATTCTTTCTCTTCTGTTGAGCATTTTGTAATTTCATCTTCATTTCTAAGATAGCTTTGTCTTTTTCTTCAGTTTTTTTCCTGAGTTTAATGAACTCTCATTGCATTTCTTCCTAATCTTTGTGCCCCCCACCCCCTATTTCTCTCCTTAAATTTGGATAGCAGGTCTTATTTTCCTCATGTGAGAATGTTTAACTCAGTCTAGAGTACGGTTACAGCATTCTACTCTGTGGCTACCTTCCTAAGGTTTTTAGGAGAAAGAGGGAAGGGCAAGATGATGTTCATTAGCTGAAATGCTTTAATAAAGATTTTCCACTTTCTTCTAACAAAGATGTTGTGTATGTTTGATTTTCCCCTAGTTGTCTGTGTACTGCACTCTTTAGTCTTAGAGCACTTTCTCTGTCCACTTGTGAAGTGTAGTTTATTTTGGTATTGAGAGAGCCTGGTATCTACTTTCATTTTTGCAGGAGACTTAATTTTCCTTTTCTCTCATTTTCTCTACTGGTGTAACTTTGTGGACCAACACCATCATTCCCTTTCCTCTTTTTCATGGAGTCTCTTCCCACTCCCCACATATACAGTCTCACAGCAGCAGTGGACCCTCGGGTGGAATTAGGTGGTGTTCTCCACTCCTAATAGTGCAGAAGGTATGGGCTAGTTGGGTTTTTCTTTTGTATTGCTTTTAGTCCATGGATTTTTTACAAGGATATGTGAAGATATTCAAATTCAGGCAGCTGCCAATATCCTTCAGACCCAGCAACCAGTTGAAACTATGTTAATGCAAGTGTTCATAAAGTTTGTGTGTAATTTACTATGTTAAACTATTTTAAATTTCACACAAACTTTATGGCCACCTTGTATATTGTATAGTTTCCTTATTCTAGCTTTCTAATAGGTTGCCACCCAAGATAATTATAAATAAGAGTAATCAGTTATAAAAATTAGCTTCAATTCATCCATTCAACAAATAAATTACGTAAATAATGAGCTAAATGTGCTTATATACAATTAGCTGTACTTAATGTCATAAGTCAAGTGCAATAACTAAACATCATGCCAAATTATATTTTAGGTATCAAAAAATAGGTTGTAGACCACAGAAATGGAACAAAATATGATAAACATTGTACTATTAACAAACACACACAAACAGAACAGCTTACTCCCCCAATTTCAGAACTAATGGAGACAATCTATGCACAGTACAATCTAGGCACTGTTAAATGGATTCAAAAACTGGAATCAATCCAGATTTGTCCATGGTACATGAAAACCATGGAATACTACTCAGCAACAAAAAGAAACAAACTCTTGATACACAAAAGAACTTGAATGGATATCCAGGGAATTATGAGGAGTGAAAGAAGTCAATCATCAAAAGTTATATACTTCATGATTTCGTAAGTAAGAAATGCTACTAAGCAATAAAAAGAAATAAACTCTTGATACACACAAGAACTTGAATGGATATCTAGGGAATTATGAGAAGTGAAATAAGCCAACCCCCAAAAGTTACATACTTCACAATTTCAAATACAGTTTGGCATGATTTTTGTTTTAAACAAGTTTTTTTTTTTTTTTTTTTTTTTTTTTATAGTTAATGTATTTTCTATGTGAACACTTTCTCCATCATTCAGTCTATTTTATTTTAAATGGAGAAGTGGGTATTAAAACATACTTTATTTTTTTAGACTGAACAAAAAAAGATAAATTGGAACTACCACTGAGAAATACTTCCTGATTTTGATTACTAAACTGTTTTGGGCTATTGATACACAGCAACATATTTTCCTTACCGACATATTCAGCTATCTTTACCAGGATAGATATGTTATTATTTTAACTAGACACTGTTACCTAAGGCATTTACTTTTTTATTGTAATTTTTAAGACAACTGCAAATTCACATCTGATTGTAAGAAATATTACAGAGAGATCACTTGTATATTTTGCCCAGTTTTCTCTAATAGGAACATTTTGCAAAACTATACCATAATATCACAAGTATGATACTGACATTTACACTATGTACAACCCATTTATCTTATTCAGATTTTCCCAGTTTTGGTGTATTCATGTATCTGTTTGTGTAGATGTGTTAAGCTCTACACAACTTTATCACTTGTATAGGTTGATGTTTCTACCACCACAGTTAAGAGATAGTTCCTACACAAGGATACCTTGTACTGGTCTTTTACAGCCCCAACACTGACATGTCCTTTCTTTGACCCCCCCAAATCCATAAGCTCTGCTAATGACTCAACTGTCCCCCAGTTATAAAATGTCAATATAAAAAAAAATTATATAAATGAAATCATAAATTATGTAATTTGGGGGGATTGGCTTCTTTTCACTCATCATAATTCCCTGAATATCCATTCAAATTCTTGTGTGTATCAACAGTTTGTTTCTTTTTATTGCTGAGTAGCATTCCATGGTTTGCATGTACCATAGTTTATTAAACTATACACTTACTGAGGCAAATCTCGGTTGATTCCAGTTTTTGAATCAATTTGAACATCTGTGTACAGGTGTTTGTGTAAACCTAAATTTCATTTCTCTGTAATAAATAATCAAAAGTGCAATTGCTGGGCTTATGGTAACTGCATAGTTTTATAAGACACCACCTATACACTTAACATTTCACATTCCCATCAGCAATGCATTGAGTGATTCAGTTTCTCCACACTGTCTCCAGCTTTTCATGCTGTCATTATTTTTATTTTAGCCATCTGGTAGGTGACTAATTTCGGTTTAAATATGCATTATCCTTAATAGCTAGTGATACCGAGCATCTTCTCTGTATTTGAAATATGTATATCCTCTTTGTTGAATTGCTGTTTTGTCTTTTGCCAATTGTTTGAATTTTCTTAACTGATGTGTTTTGAGAGTTCTTTATATATTCTACATATTAGTCCTTTGTCAGATTACAAATACATCAGGTTTGCAAGTATGTTCTTACAGTCTGTGGCTTCTCTTTTCATCTTCATCACATGGGCTTTCAGGTAGCAAATGTTTTTAATTTGATGAGGTCCAACTTGTTAGTTTTTCCTTTTGTAGACTTGACTTTTGGTATCAAAGCTAAGAACTCTTTGCTTAGCTCTAGATCTTAGTTTTACATTTTACATTGAAGTCTGTGATCTATTTTAATTTTTGCGATATGGATGTTTAATTGTTCCAGGGGCATTTGTTGAAAATACTGTTCTTCCTCCACTGAATTGCTTTTGTGCCTTTGTCAGAAATCAATTAGGGATGGCTCAGCACCCATAGCTCAGTGAGTAGGGCCCTGGCCACACACACCAAGGCTTGCAGGTTTGAGCCCAGCCCGGGCCTGCTGAACAATGACAACTGCAACAACAACAACAACAACAAAAAAGCCAGGTGTTGTGGCAGGTGCCTGTAGTCCCAGCTACGTGGGAGGCTGAGGCAAGAGAATCGCTTGAGTCCAAGAGTTTGAGGTTACTATGAGCTATGACAGCACAGCACTCTACCGAGAGTGACATGAGACTCTCTCTCAAAAAAAAAAAAAAAAAAAAAAAAAATGATAATTTTGTTGACCCTTAGAAGGGGGTTTTAATTTTCTTGCATTGGTTTATTTTCTTAACCCAATTTCCATAAAAAAACCTGCGGTATATT